>JAAGOF010000234.1:625904-653413 GCA_010645155.1 Tigriopus japonicus
ACAAAATGTCCAAAAATCAAATGCCCACCCTGGCTAGGACTAGTAGCCCATCAAAGAATGTGAGAGGTTGAGTGCCTAAGGACGATCTATTGTTCTCCCTTTCCGTTTCCTACTCATTGCGAATTTGGTTATTCTCGCGACCGGTCGCATTATTTCTTTGCCGAAAATCCGCATTTTTTATAGCCATCGACAACGAGTGAGCATTCGCTCAGTGCGTGTTCGATGGAGAATCTGAATCCAGAGCAAGCTATCTATCTCGCCGGGGATCAATTTCAATCGTTCGTAGATCGAGCCGTCATTCAAGTGGTGGACACGCCCGTAAGTGGAGGCGGGGCGGTACCATCACAAAGCATCCAAGTTGTGGCATCGGAGCCATCGGAACACATCAACGAAAGTGACGCGAGATCGTCACAATGTGTTCAAGTCGGGGCCTCGGAGCCAATTATCGCTGGAGGAAGCAACTATTCCAAGATAATGAGAAGCAAACAGACGGCGTGTACAGCGATTACCCTGCAAAACGAGGTGGCGGCGTTCCTACAGAATCCAGAAAACGCCGAAGGAATCAATCAGATCTCTGACATTATTAGTAATTTTCGATCGGGACAAAGGGATGAGCGTGGCACGGAAGATCAGTTGTGCCCGAAGAAAAGGAACCAAAGAACAATTAGACAGCTCGATTCATCAGAGTCCGATCCAGAAGAAGTCCAATTAGGAATTCGGAAAAAACAAGCGGTTAACTATCGAGCCAAAAAGATGAGAACAGAAGGACATTGTCCGATTGCAAATCATCCCTTGAAAGAAGTCTCGAACCAAGATAGTTCAGACTCGTCCAATCGATCTCGACCATCATCGGAAGACGAAGGCGTTCAGAAGCGAACTAAAGATGCAAGCTGGCCACATCCACTCGCTAAACTCGTGGGGCACGAAGGGTGTGGTCAAGATTATTTGAAGGCATCGCGTGAAGGGCGAGGTTAGTATCACTATTCTACTTCATTCGAGTAAACTTGTGTGACTACAAAAGAAAAGCAAGGAGTAACTTGGCATAAGGACATCGTCAAGCAACAGTAGCTTCGAAGGATCCCCATGGGTCATTTTATCAATTTAAAAAAAAAAAAATGCCCTTTCAGTTAGGAGTTTAATTAGGCACATTTTCACTACAATTCGAGTAAAAATCAAAGGAAAACCAGTGGCGGTGTAGTTTATTCCAGACTGGGACACGCTCTTGGTTCTAACGTCCATTCACCAAACCAAACCTTTGTTGGTTTGAAATTTTCCAGTGTTACGCACACCCAGCGGTAGAGTCCGCAAGACAATTGTTTTGTCATTTGGAAATGCTCAAAATGGACATGCCCTCTGAGGGGTGGCCAGTGAACAAACCTTTGTCGGTTTGAAGTTTTGTGATTGGGCACACGCCTATCCAGTAGATGCCACAGGATAATTATTGCAAGAGCAATCAATATTGAGCCTATTTCGTGGGAAGGGGAAAATTTACAAGTCCCGAAGGTGGAATCTACGACTGAAGTAGATATATGAACCAAGCGGTAGAGTCCGCAGAAAGTACCTTTGCCGGTTTGACTTTCCAAAAGGAGCACACATAAGTGGCGTTATTCAGACGTTTAAGTACAATGTTTTTGTGTAGCACTACGATGTAGTGCTGCAATATTGAGAGAAAACTAGTTGTATAGTTAATCTCGGATTGACCCTAGCAGTAACCGAATCACACTTTTCCCTGCTCTTGAGGAACACAAGCGAAATTACTCCGTGCAACACTACGCACGAATTTTGTCAAAAAAAAAAAAAAAAAATTAAGCCTTGCCGAAAAACGTCCAACGGTCATAATTCCATAGCGGGCTGTACTTAACTTTATCTTTCGGTTTCAATATCACACTTTTGTTGGTGTGAGGGAGAAAAGCTTTTGTAAGTTGCAAAAAATAAAATAAAATCAATCAAAATCAAAATAAAATTGACAAGTACGTTAAAGCGCACTATATAAAAAGTTAAATAAGATAATGCAAAACCATAACTCCTCATTAGTAGAATTTTTTAGTTTTGCATTTCCCCAATTGGAATAGAATGAGTCGTATCAAGTGGGCGATTTTTAGGCACCATGCGAGGCGCTAAAAATTGAGCGATGGAATTACAGGCTCAAAACAATTGTATTTATGGCTTTCCGAAATGTTGACTCAACACAGAGATTTCTTACGAGAGCGTACCAGGAATCTGAAACGGGCAGTGTTTCCCACACACCGAGTGGGTTGGCACAACGGGTTATTGGCCATTCAATTGTCCCGAATTCAGGACCTGATCCAAACAAGCCCGCTGGCAAAATCGAAATCGGAGGCGTACGACACGATTTTGGACCTGTCTACAGTGGACGGAATCCCCGCCATTGATGTTAACAGAGCAAAAACTTGGATTAAGGATAGTCTGAAAACCTATGGCACGCTGCAAAAGCTGATTGATGAGTGCGTCAAGGCAGTCGAACATGAGGCAAATATTGCCAGAGTGGTGGAGAAAGATGGTTTCCAAACGGTATCAGCCTTTGAGGGATCAGCAGAATTCAACTCTGATTTCAAACGTCATTTGGAATATGTACGACGTGAAACTAAGAAAGGAATCACTCAAAAGCCAAATTATGGAGCTCAACCCTCCTTTAAAGACAAAAAACTGAGACAACGGTATCGTAGTAGCGAAGGAAAAGTACCGTTTGGTTGGAGTGGGACAAGTGGACGGCTGACGAAGAACGAGCGGCAATTTCAGCCAGTAAATCGCACAAAGTCAAAACCGTCCGCGGAACGTCCTTGCGCTTGGTGCAAAGGGCACGATCATTGGATAAATCAGTGTCCGTTCAAAGGAAAACAATAAGTATTTTAGTCTGAATGCCTTTGTCGTATCGAGCCAAGACTTGCTTTTTGTCAAAAAGATTAGTATAAATGTTTGAACTTTCTAGTTCAAGAATTTCCGTTGTCCGACTGGTTCAGTAGCATTTTTATGGAACAAAGTTGTATTATAACGTATCATTACGAGTTTTCGTTGTTTTTATTTCGGGACGCACTCAATATTTCGAACTACGCTATTTGTTGAAAAAATTGAACAGTCTTTGTATTTTTCCTCAAATAGGGGTTTCCATCGGTATTGCAAATAGTGGCCAAAATTCCCATGACCGAACACACACCCAAAAGCGGGAGGGTTGTGTAGACCCTCGTGTGCCAGGAAGGATTCATCGGTCTGAATTCAGGGAGTATTGGGTTAAGACGTTAAAGGCTTCAGAGATGCACTTATCAATTCTTGAAGAGGGATACAAACTTCCTTTCATCAAATTTCCACCACAATCAGAGCGACCCAATAATCGTTCGGCTTTGGATCCCGAAAATTTCGAGTTTGTATGTCAAGCTATCGACGATCACGTCAAAGTTGGAGCCGTCAAAAGAGTTCAAAATGTACCCCACATCGTTCTACCGTTACAAGTCGCCGCCCCAATAGGGCGCAAAAAGCGTTTAATCACCGATGCTTCGAGGCAGCTAAACCCCTTTTTAAAACAAAAGTCAATAAAACTGGACAATCTGCATTGCATTGCCAGTTGCGTGAAGCAATATTCGTGGTTCGGGGTGATGGATTTGTCCTCCGGTTATTATCACATAAAGATTCACCCGCCGCACACCAAATACTTGGGGTTTGCTTGGGTGGGGAGAGACAAAATCAAGAAATATTACGTTTGGACCATTGCGTTTTTGGGGTTGTCACCTCTAGTGAACGCATTCACGAAGATTCAAAGACCCATCATTGCATTCCTGAGACTCCAAGGGATTCAATGTTACATTTACATCGACGATATGATCGTCTTTGGAGACTCGAAGCAGACATGTGAGGCAAATATGGAGAAGGCCCGCGAAGTATGGTGGAACTCGGGGTGGATCGAAAATGTAGCAAAAGCGAAAGAGCCAACACAGGAGGGAGAGTTTCTCGGGCTGGTTATGAATACAAAGACTTTGACTTTTCACGTACCTCAAGCCAAGAAAGATTTCATTGCGACGTTATGCTTCAATGTAGCAAAAAACTCACATTGGCATGTGAAGGTTTTGGCCAGCGTGTATGGGAAACTCCTCGCAAACCTATTAGCCACAGGTCCAAAATTGTTATTGCTTACAAGAAAAGGTTTAAAAGCGATAGCACAAGCCGAGACCTGGGACGTAATGTTACCTATGGAAAACTTGAGGCAAGAGTTGTTATACTTGGCGGAACATTTCAAGAGCTTAGATGGTTACCCCATGACTCAAGAACACAATAAAGTGGCCACTGCAGAATTGCAAACAGCATCGGATGCCTCGGGAAAAGCAGTAGCGGTAGTGAGAATCGTCTGCAATCAAGGAGTGCAACATTGTCGCCATGTAGGGCGATGTGGTTTTGGGGTGGCTGTGGAGCCATTCAGTCCGGAAGAACAAGCGTACAGTAGTACGTGGAGAGAACTACGAGGGTTGTTGTTACTATTCCAAGCTCAGCCCACTCAATTAATGCGGAAAACTGTGGTTCACTGGACCGACTCACAAAATGTGGAACGCATCATGGCAAAAGGTTCCAATTCTGAAGAACTTCAGAATATGGCTCTAGCTATATATACGGCAGCGAAGCATCTGACCACAGACTTGCGAGTCATTTGGCGACCTCGATCAGATCCAAGACTACAACTAGCAGATGATTTCAGCAGAGCAGTGGATATGGAAGATTACGGCATAGACGATAATAGCTTCCAGTATTTGCAATTCATCGCAGGACAGAGTTTCGATTTCGATCTTTTTGCGTCAGATAGCAATTCTCGGACCAAGAAATTTGCGTCAATTTTAGCCTCAAATCATGCGCAACTGCGGGATGCTTTTACACATTCATGGTCCCAATTGGGGTTTTGCTACGCTCACCCACCAGTGAAATTAGTGGGCGCCACGATCAAAAAGATCGTATCGGATGGGGCCAAGGGCATCCTGATTATTCCTTTGTGGAGAACTATGAAAGATTGGTTGGTAGTCTGCTCAGACGGAGTTCATTTTAATAAGGTATTTCGGAGAGGAACGGCCTTAAGACCTTGTTATCATAAAGGACCGAATGTCATTAGCACCACCTTTCAAGGTTTCCCAGGTTTCAGCACACTGGCTCTCGAATTCGACGGTACACGACCCAACCCATTTGCAAGTGCAAAAAGGCCAGAAATGTGCTCTTTACAAGGTTGTAATGCCTGTATTTCCTCTCTGTAGGGATACCAGTGGCGTTTGATAAACAAACACTGATATCAAGAATCGCTCGAGAAAGACAACGCAAATTTTCACACATCACTTCAAAAGCTCAAGCAAGACAGCTCATTCAGGATAACCAAACCCATTTTCCGCATCAAGACACCAATATGCATTCAAACTTACAAGACATTGAGAGAAAGGCGTGGGAGCTCAAGTTGAATTCCAAAACAGAGTCTACTTGGATTTCATATGACCGTTCTTTCCAAAAATTTATCACCTGGTGCAATAATTCTCAATTAGCGAGTTTGCCAGCCAGTTCAAAGACGGTCGAGTTATATTTAACGAATTTGGCCGTATCTAAAGAAACAGTTTCCCCGGTGGAACTCGCAATCGCAGCCATTGGAGCAAAGCACAAGTTACACGACTTCAAAAATCCCTGTGATCACGTGGCAATCACAACATTATTACAAGGCATCAAGAGGAGATTTGGAAAGCCACCATTTCAACGCCACGCTATCACAAAAGCAGAATTACAAAAGCTCCTGAGGTATTGGTTGTCTCCCACTCAACAGACCGGATCTATTATCGCTTGGCGCTCGGCATGGTTAGAATCCATGCTTTACCACGCATCGGCTCGTTGGAACGACATGAGCAGGTTAAGAGTGGATAATCTGGTACTAGCTGAAGAAAAATTGGATATCCACTTTCTCACCAGGAAAAACGATCAAACTCATCGGGGACATGTAGTTACCCTTTCAAGCTCGGAGTCCGTTTTTTGCCCAGTAGCGTTGACCCGAGGCTACTTGGAAAGATTGGGGTCAGGGTTTAGTGGTTATCTCCTACCTCAAATATTTCAATCAAAAGGATCACTGATCATCAATGGAGAAAAGCAAGCTTCTTACCAAACTTGCCGGAAGGAACAGATCATAGCTCTGAAAGCGGTAGGACTAGACCCCTCTATTTTTGGGCTCCACAGCGGGAGAATTGGAAGCACAGTAATTCTTCGAGACGCTCAATTCTCCATGCCATCCATCGCTCGCCGAGTAGGCTGGGCGCCGGGTAGCCGATCGGTTTATAGATATGCTAAAATGGCGAACAACGAATTTCGGAAAATGAATCAAGCGTTGAAGTTGGAATAATAATACTGTTGCTATTACTATAACAACAAAAGTAATAAACACTCTTCCCCCTTTTTCCGGCATTTCACTTTGAGTTTGCTCAGTCTTGGGTTTGAAGCCGTTTTTTGCGGTCGGCTTCTTTGGGGGAGAGGTGCACCACCAGATTCGGCATCGCTATTGTCACTACTACTTTCTGTAACAGTTCAGCTAGGTGTTTTTTCGTTTCAGCAGCCGAGCGTCGGTTCGCGACTTCAAGGTGAGCTCTATGTTTGTATCTAGGATAGCTAGGACTAGCAAGAAAGATAAGTAGATTTTATTACGCATGTAATAAAACGGTAATCACTCCCACAGTGACCTTTTCTTTCTGTGTCTGTCAGGAAACTCTTCAAGTCAAAATATAAGTGTGGATCATATTTTGTTCGTGCAATAACGCCACTCACAATCAAACTATTGTTTTGGCCCAAGTTTTAGAGTTGAACTATTTAAAAAGTATATATTGACTTTGAAATTTGAGAAAAAAATACCAAAAATAAATATCCAATGTTTGATTGACTAGACAAAAAAGGTTGAATTAAATTGCCGGAATAAACAAAAAGACGAATAAAATCCAAATTAGACGAAAGACGAAAAAAGACGAATGAGTTTATTTGTCTTAAGTTCGTGTCCCTATCAATGACGCTTTGCTCAATTTCAGAAATCGATTTCAGAATCATTTCAACCAAAATTTCCAAAAGTGACAACTTTTGAAAGACAATGGCCACGGAAAAATTATATTGGGCGCCGGGATAAAAGTGGCCACCAAATGGCAACCTTTGAAGCTGAATTAGCGCAAGAGAAATGTTGTGGCTTTTTGGCCAAAATTTGGCAACCTCAATGACAACTTTGAACTTTTCTGGCGGAGGAATTTACATAGTGATTGCTAGAGCAAGGAAAAAAAAATAGAAAAAAACACCGAAAAAAGTTTTAAAAAAGTTAAAAAACGGTATAAAAAGTAGGAAAAAAGTTGCCAAATCTAAGCTCTCAGTCGATCTTAGTACGCTACGAAATCCATGGAAATCTGCAGCCAGGTAGCATTTCAATGTGTTGCAATGACTATCATGCGTTTTAGTAATTGAAAATATTAAATAATTTTATTTAAAAAGTCAACTCTAGGTTTGATAAAAGTAAACAGATGAATTTTGATATTACTTTTGGATCTCTTTCAAGGCTGAAGTACTAGTAACTCTCTCAACTTGATGAAAAGTCAACCATGAATGAATAAATTACTTTTTGACTGATGTTTTGTACTTAGGTTAGGTTAGGTTAGGTTTGCAAAAGCCTAACCTAACCTAATCTGTTTTGTTCACCTATAAGATTTGTAGACAATTGTAATATTATGGCTAAATTAGTTTCAAAGATGTACCATAAATTTTATGGAGGAGCCACATGCAATTCTAGTTTTTTGTCTTTCAGCGCCATCTTTTGTACTTTTTCAAAAGCTTGTTTTGTAAGAGATTTTGAAAAATTGTAACAAAGAAATAAGTTTGTTTCGAGAAAACGGCAAACACAAAATAATTGATATTTATTTTCAGTTTGTCGGAAAAGCTATTAAAAAATGTTAGTATGGTTTGATTTAACACCAGGAAAATTAGACGTGAAAGAGATTTTGAGAGGTCAAACACGTAAGTTTCGTTATTATTCTTGGACTTGAAAAGTGTAAGACGCAAAGGGCCCAAAGAGCACATACAACGGACCCCTAAAAGAGAGCAGATTTGCGTGAAAGAGCAAAATATGGAAGTACTTTGTTGTATGTTTATTTTAAAAAAAATGCAGTGAGACATAAATGTGGTTAAAAAAGTAAAAAAAAATTTTTGATTGAAAAAAATTAAATCAGCCAAAAACAGGCAAAAAAGTAAAGAAAATTCTTCTTTACTTTTTTATCCTTGCTCTAGTGATTGCCAAAAGCAACATGTGACAATTTTTGGCTGCCATTCAAAGTTCCAATTCAAAGAAGCCCATTGAACAATGTCTGACATGAGACAAAATATTTTGCTTTTTCATGACCACAGTCAATAATGGTGTCTAAATTTTAGTGATGGACAAAAAGGGCTTTTGGGATGAATTTGATTTTAGTTTTGGTTTCAGTTATGCCACCCAAAAACAATAGTAGGCATGCACTAAAAAGAATTGAGTTTGACAGCTAAATTATTTTGTTTGAAAAAGCCAAAACCTAAACACTTACTATTTCCAATTTTTTGAATGTACCCAACTTCAAACACAAACATTAGCTAATATGCTAAGCGTGCGCCGAGGTGTGCTGGTAGCATTGACTAGCTGACATATTAAGTGTGCACCAAGGTGTGCTAGTATCATTGACTTCAAGTCAACTTTTAGTAAAGCTTCTCACTATTTGACCTTAACATGAGGTTTGCTCGAGGAGAAGCATGACCGAAAGCATGCGAAGAGGGAAGTTCTCCGGCGTTGTTGAAGCATTCCCATTCCAACACTTCAACTCAGATTAAGAGAACTTTCTTTCAGTGTTTCTTCGAATTCGCTGTCAAAAATTGCATGCCCCTTGACCTGTTGTTGAGCGCGGATTTGAAAAGGGTAGGAGGAAGAGAAAAAAGCAGAAATGTTGGGTAGATAAATCAGGAGCTAAATTTCCAAAATATCAGGAAAAAGTGCTAAATTTAGCTCTAAAGAGCTAAAATTGGTCAGACTGGGGATGTCCTTTTTTGTGTTTTTTTTGCACCCTCCAATAGGAAAATTTGGTTTTAAATTTTGGATGTTACAATACCAAATTGTCTGGAACTGCTTTTGCATTTTACATTTACGACATTTTGTATGATGAAAATGAAAAATGAAAATTTTGTATGACAGAAATGTCCATTTTTGACCCCCAAAAAGCGAAGCAAAAAATCCGCCCCGGATTTATGAAAACTCAAATTCCTAAATACTCCATGTAGGTTTTTGATCATACCAAGTATATGAAAATTCTTTATTTTTACAGGTCTAAATAAAAATAAATATGAAATAAATCAAACTTCGAATATTTTTTTGAAACTAATTTTCAAGCGATCTAATTATCTTCGCATCACTAAGTTGAATGTTCATTTGAAAATTTAAGGAAATCTACTGAACAGACGTGTCTTCAGACGTGTGAATATGATTTTTCTCGAAGAACCATGCTCAATTTGGACCAAAAGCGATTTTTCAAAATCTTACAGAATTTCACAAAATTTGAATTGAACCCGTACGAACAAGCCCTTTTCATGATTAATAAGACATTTTGCAAAACTATGTATTTTAATTGTGCTTTAGATTATATTTTTATCATTTTGACTTGCGACTATATGTAAAAAATGAAGAATTCTCATGCTGTTTGTGTGAAACCTACAACTTCTTTCTTTACAATGTAAAGGGCCTTAGTTGTTTTGATGATTTTCATGCAACATCACAAAGTAATAAAAGAAGCCAATATTATGAATATCTTTAACCCATTCATTCCAATTGGGTGTTGTGGCATCCAAAAATTCAACCTTTGATATAGTCACGGTCATGCAGTATAACACATTAAATTTGTTGAATTTAATACCAGTGCTTTAGTACCTAGAGCTCTATTAGTACCTTTCTACCTTAAAAATATTTCACGTGTACAGTGTGCAACAAAAGTTTCGTCCTGAAAGAGTTAAGGGCAATTTAGGTTGGCTCTTGCAATCTATTGCTGACCAACCAACAAATGCTGAATGTTTTGACAAAGAAGCGAATTCTAATATGCTGGCTGACCAAATATGTACTTGTATAAAATATAACATGACTTGCACAGATTTCCATTTGCTGTATTCATCACAAATCCGAGAACTAGAGCTGGAAAAAAATACCCATACTTAGATTACTGAAGATTATTTTTAGCTCATACCATTCAACAGGCAACATGATGGTCTGATGGAGCTGATGGAGTTAATGGCATGGCTTAAACCAATACTAGCCATAACTTTGACCGAGATTATACTTTGGTGACTTTAACATCAACTATTTTTTGCATGTAAAATTCTCAAAAATTTGTCAATCAATCGGAACAAAGGCCCTTTTATCATGTATATAAACGGATGTCTTGCTTTTAAGAGCCTTATTTCCTTTGGAAATGGAGTGTCAAAACATTACAAAATTGAATTTCAACCCATGCACCTAGTACTTTGGGAGTCTCTTAAGATCGTGAGAAGCCCCTATGAATGTAAAAAAGTGGTCACACATCTCTCAGACTTTTATTCCATTGCTCATTTTTGGAAAAGAAAAGGCAACAGTAATCTGTTTTTTTAAAGACCACCCAAGGTCTGGTTAACCCCAAGCAATGATTCCCTTAGTCAAAACCAAACGAAGAGGGACAGGGTTTTCATGAGCAGGGGTTCAACATATTCAAGTTAAACCCAGGACTGATCATCAAAAGTCTCGCGCCGTGGCAACACTGAACAGTTCCAGTGAGCCTTGAACGGCTTGAACCTCAGCCGGGACTCTCTTAAGTTGAGCGGGGAAGTTTAGATCGGCCTGAAAAGAGAAAGGCAAACTCTGTGAGAGAAATGCGAAACCTAAGTGTGTTCAGGCGTGTGCATCTACTGGTCTGGATCGTCTCATTCGTCTGGATCACAGGGCTGCCAGGTAATTGGAGACTAAAAACGCCAGATCAACCTGTCAAAAACGCCAGATATCGAAATTCGCCGCCAGATTTTTTTCAAAAAAACGCCAGAATAACGCCTGATTCCAGTTCCTTCATTATGTATTTGTTCTAGAAGAGACATAACATGTACTAACCTTTCATCAATAAAGATAGCTGAGTTGAACTTATCAAGCATCCTTTGGGTTGATACAGTTTAATAAGACACATTTTTCGCACACATTTGCTCTCATTTAGATAGAATGAGACTTTGAATTTGAGTTCATCAGTAAGACCAAATGAGACACAAATAAAGCAAACCACAATCATATTCAAGCTAATAATCATGAGTGTGAACCTTTCAAAAGGTTCTGTAGCCTAAAAATTTGCTTTTGTAAGTAGTTGAAATAATTGGAAATTTTTTCTATTTTTTGTTTTGCCTTTTACCCATATATTTACAAAGTTTGATTTTTTGGCATTTCTTGCACTTCATTAGCCATGTTTTAGCCAACAGAAACGCAAAATCGTATTTTTTAACCTTTTTAGCTTTTCCTTAAAAGCTCTTCAGTTTCTTTGCCATTTGAGTTTGTCACTGCAATAAATTGATTTGCCATTCCAATACATTTTGTTTACCATTCAAGCATATATTTTTTCATCATAACACACTTTCTTTACAATGCCAGCTTTTTTTTTCAATTTAGCGAATTTTGCTTGCCCTTTTTTCAACTTGAAAAGCATCTTCTATTTGCTAAAATCTTCAAGCATACCAATACTAGTTTCAACGGCCCAGCCCTCTCTTATAGTAATAATAAGATTTTAATATCAGAATGTATAAACGATGATTATTTTAAGCGCTACTTTTGGTTGTTTATCTGAAATTGCAGTAAAGTTAACATAAAAAAGAGAAAAACGAAAGAGATGGGCCAAAAATGGTCACATTATTTTTTGTAACTAATGCTGTAACTTTGAGCTCTGTTATGCTGAATTCTGCTAGAACAGTGTGACACTACTGTGTTTCTATCTTACAAATCAAAGAAAATACGCCAAATTTCACGATTTTCGGTTAAATACCGCCAGAAACTTGTCAAAATGTTCTTCCCCGGCAAACAGAAATTTCCCAACGCCAGACTGTAACGTAAACCGCAAGAATACCGCCAGATTTTTTCGTCCCTCCAAATAAAAAATCTCGCCGCCAGACGAGGCCTCAAACCGCCAGATACACCAAAATCTGGCGGGCCAAACCGCCATCTGGCAGCCCTGCTGGATCATACAATTTAGCGTTACCAGGTGGTTTCAAGCCGCCACTGCCAAAAGTTGTTTGAAATGATGCCAATTACTCTGGCCTACTGCCAAGTCCCATACAGCCAAATCCTGCCACTTTTTAGCGAAAATTTTCACGTCTTCGATAATCTCATCTCGTTTTATAGGTCGTAAATTTTCGATCTCGTATTGTTTCGTCGAAAATTTTCGACTGCACCGCCATTTTCTGCCATATTCTGCCACTTCACAAAGTACCCTGCAACAAACTTCTATCCTGCCATTTTCATTATTGCAAATTTTTGCGAAAAGTGGCAGCAAAAACTGCCACCTGGAGTCGCTGATACAGTTGCCGTGAGAGTAGGTCCGAGCCAAGCGATCTTGGAAACGGGCTTACAGGCACTACGGCAGGCTTTCAGTGAGGGAGGCAGCCAGAGTGGCTGGCTGGCTAGCTGGAGGACGCAGGAAGCAGCTGGGTTGGCAGGCAGGTAGGTTGAGAGTTACTTTAACCATGGCCATACTTACAGAAGAGGACGCGAAGACAGCTCTTTGTTGTTGTTTTTGAGAGCCCAAAGAGGCTCCATGGAAGTGTTATGGACTCAATATTCAATATTTTATACTAAATCAGTGAATGAATTGTTTAAACATCATTCTGGTATGTGTATCTGTCTCTTAAGGCTGGTCTACATGTGAAACAAAACGGCAAATATTTGGTCAAATCCAAGACAAAATTAGCTTGATGGCAAATATTATTTTCTGTTTGTCAAATATTTCTGCCTTTGAACATGTTGAAAAATTACTTGTCCTTAGGCTAACTTTTTCTCGTCGACAATCGAAATACACATCGATGCATGCAGGGTGTCCAATCATGAAAAGGTTATTGTTAAGTAAAAAGTTTCAAATAAATGGATTGAAAAACAAAACAATAATCCTCTAACTTTTGGCATCAAGATCACCAAAATTGAACGTCATTTGTGAAAGATTTCAAGGATTCACGGACATGGACGACATTATAAGTCATCCATAATCAGTTGGTAGTGTTTTAGACTAGTCACGTCTCAAATGAACCAACTGACAGGTTCGGAGTAGTGATGGGGGGCAAACAAGAGATTGGGCAAGCTGTATTGGCACAATGCTTGGGCAGCTTGGGTGCTTGTACAAGTACTTTTCCCAGCTAACAGGTTTGCCAAATTTGCTATGAACGAAGAATAAACTTGCCATCCGAATTTCACTAAACCAGGCTGATTCAGTTAAATAGGGCCCATACCTTTGAAAGGATGTATTTTTAAGAAAATTACACACTTCAATTCTCTCACATGGGGAAATGCAAAATATTTCGAGAATACTAAAAAAGATTTGGCATTTTACTTTTTCATGCCGGCAACTCTGAGTAAACGAGATTGTTCTGGAAGTGTGACTTCTAAATCTCGGTCTTGATTAGCCTCAAAAGTGCATTCACGTGTGGCCTAGAACCGAAACAAAAAAAAACATGGTTTTGCAAATGCTATCCAAATTGAAATATTTTTTTGTATCACTTCCACTATTTATTGCTAAATTATTAAGGTCAAAAGATCATCGAAAATGCAACTTGACATTTTTTCTTCTAAGTCACACTGCAAGTATCTTAACTCTTCAAAGAGCAACTGCCGGCAACTGCATCTTCCGATGTTCCTTGAGCTTGGGAAGTGTATTGGTGTATTGCCCAAGTAATGTTTAATAAGCTTGTCAACAACTTGTTCTTGGGTGTTTGTGATGACTCATTACTTGCCCAAGTCACATCACTAGTTCGGAGGAGTTTACAAGCTAGCAACGTTGCCAAGTGACAGTTTTGACTGCCAATGTCCACCAAAACCCAACTCGACCAAACCAAATGCCAGTGGAGAGTAGAGGTTTTAAAATGGTTGGGGGGGACAAGAAAAGGACTGAAAATGATAGTAGATATTGTCAATGCCCGTGGCGTGGCGTTATGCGTAAGACTTTCCATCCAAATAAAATGAAGGAAAGAAAAAAGTCTTAGGAAGAAAGCAATATTGAAAAAATGGTCGTTGAAAAGTGACAATATGTGGCAGTATACAATTTACTTTCTAAACGACGGGACTCTGCTAAAGGTGACTGATTTTCAAACAGTATTTGGCAGTGCCAGTTTGAAACAATTTGAAAAAATGGGCAACATTTTGGCCAAGGGGAAAAATATTTGACAAACTGTACGTTCACGTGTAGAAGCAACAGATAGGAAACATTTGGCAAACACCAAACATTTTCGGAATATTTGAAAAATAATCTAGCCAAAATGTTTCATGTGTAGACCAGCCTATAGAGATAATTAAATGCAACCCACTCTTGGGTAAATCACGTTCACTCCTCATCAACCCTATCCAACTTATCCTGAAATACCAATGGTTTCAGATTATAAGTACCTAACAACACCATCATGGTGAAGAATATACAGTGCTCTATGAAGGTGATGTGCTTTACTTCATGCTGCATGAATAACCATTCAGCGGGAATCATCAACAATTCAACTATAAGTTGATGCATAATTTGTTCAATCTTGCGCTTCCTCTCAGTTTGGCCTGGCAATATGTTGATATTTGGCATCTAATGGATTTCAAGCACTTCAGATGATAGAATGTTGATTAAAATTGTTGTTTTATGGGGAAGAGTGTGAATACCTTGGCCATAAGTTTCATTGTTAATAACAGGGCCACAGTTTTCCAAAAACACACTCGATTTTCATGAAACTTGATCCGTGTAGCATTGAACTCATTGTCTGAAGTTGGTATTTTTATATTCAAGTTATACGTGCGTTAAATTGAGATCCATTCTCAGTTTTGTGGGAGACATTGGTCTGAAGCAGCTCAGATTTGACTAATTCCCGAGAATACTAAACATCAGTTTAGAAATTAATGGCAGAAAAAGGAGCGCTATCTTATGCCGCAAGTTTGTTCTGAAGTGATGTTTGCTATCAAACACCTTTTTCTATCGTCTATTGGCAATTTCGTTCAAATTCATTGCAGAGCCGCACCGTTTTAAGGGTCTCTTTGGGCTACGCGTCAGCTGAAGTTCGCGTCCTGTGGTGAGAGGTTTCTGCTTTAACAAGTCGAGAGAAGTCTGTCGTCGATGCTTGAACAGAGCAGGCAGGCAGGCAGGCAGGGGCAGCGAGCCTGGCAGCCGGGCAAGCGGGCAGTCAGTGCTGCTGAGAACGAGGAGACCGAGAGTGAAAAAAGAGAGAGAAGTCAAAGAACCCCCAAGATCGAGGGAGAGAGAGAGAAGAGATCGGGATCCCGAAACGATTGATTGCTCGGAAAGTGCGCCCAAGTTCACGTGGATTCAATTCACCGGCCTCAAATACGCCCATTGCTTCCATCCATTTATCCATCCACCCATCCTTCCTTCCTTCCTTTCTTCCTTTCTTCCTCCATTCTTTTCGTCGCACATCTCTTGAGGCTTGTAGACCGCGTTCGCGGCTCTCTGTGAAAGGTGTGTGCTGTTCTTTCATTACTGCGGATTCTCCCACGAACGACACAAACGCACACCGCCCGCAGTCAGTCAGTCGGTCAGTCAGTCAGTCATCCATTCATCCATTCATCCATCCACCCATCCATCCTTCCTTCGATCCATTCATTCACTCGGTTTGAAACCGGCGCAGAGGCATCCTTCGATTAATCGATCGGTCGATCGATCGGCAGCGGCGGCAGCCGCTTGGACCGTCTGGGCTGCGGCGGGCTGCGGCGGACGTGTCGCGCGAGTGTGGTGGGCGGGTCTCGGCCTGATTGCCCACCCGTGGGCGTGCGCACGGGTTGACTTACTGGCGGGGACAAGAAGCCGAGTCTGTCCAATAAGTCTGTCTTGAGGTCCTGAAAGTCCGGGACAACCTTTAGTTTCACGGCGCGTTAGCTCATTCTATCGATTGGCGTTGGATTAGTTGGCCCGCGGAAAACGGCGAGTAATTCGTGACCAAAGTGCGCCCTTCTCCTTCCACTCAATCTCTGGTCTTGGATGGTCAGAGAGTCTCAATCCAGTATCAACGTCAATACCTAGACCCGTGGTTTGATTGCTTTACTCTTGAGTCACTTTTGGATCGCCTCGTTGAGTGAGTGAGTGGCTCGTGCTCGTCTTGGCTTTGAGCTAATTTGAAGTCGTCGCCCAAGTTGGCCGTCCAACCGCGGGTACATTCACTGGTCGTGGACTACCCTAGTATGTCGTCATTGGCTTCAACGGCCTCGGCCGCTTCGAATGTTCCACCAGGGTCTGTGTCCTCCGTTTTGGGGGCCTCCAAGGGGGAAAAAGGCAAACGCTTTCAAACCTTGAACATCAATAATCTCTATCAGGTGAGCTAGTTTCCAAAAAACATGGCGTTACCGGCCAACGTAAAATAAACACAAAAAGCTATCCCTCGAATTGACCGGAAGATCTTCATGCTCTGTAAGAACCGTCGTTGGCGTCTACATTTTTCCAATGTTATCAATAATTCCTATGGCAAGTTTTTTTTGTTTTCCGAATAATCAATATAATCATAATAATTATTATAATTGCAATAATATAATTACACCTTGGGAGCTTAATCTGGTGTAGGTTGAACTTATCTATGTGTGGGTATGGTTACTCGCCAAAATCCGTTATTACCGTATTCTTTTAAAGCCGTTTTTATTGCTAGTGATTCAAAACCTGAAATCAATACAATCAAAGCTGGACATCAGAAAAATAAGCAAATTCCAAAATTCTTTGTCAAAATCTAGCATTTTTTATTGTTTATATAATTCATGACTTTTATTGCAGGGACCCACTTCACGTCCCCAACACAAGTTGGCACCTCACAAACAAGGCTTGCAAAGTTTGGGCAAGGTTCCTACAGCTCGCCGAGCTCCAGCTAATTTACCCAGTCTAAAAGCCGAGGGAGGAAGCTCACTTGATGGCTCCACAGGAAATGGATGGCTATCCAAAGATGAAAAGGTGGCTGCCGGAAATGCCACTGATGGCAAAGAAACAAGTCCCACATCCGGGCCCCTCAGTCGAACCAGTGGAAGTGGACCCGGATCAGATCCTGGGCCAGCCATGGGAATGCCCCAGTCGTTGTGGCGTGGCAAACCTGGCCAATCATTTCTGAATCAACGGTCTCCTCTTTTCGGTCAAGAGTTTCCCTCTCTTCAAGCTCAAGAAGAGTCGACCAATGGGAATTCGGCCTCAAAGCCGGGTGGCCCCAAAACCGAACACAAGTATGGCCCGGGTCCGGCTCTCCGCCCTCAAAACTCTGGCACTTGGGCCCATGGGGGGGGATCGAAGCCAGCAGCCCCAGTTTCGTCGGCCAAGGAAGATAGCCCTTCGGTGTCAGTGCTATCGGTGGCCCCGCCTGTTGTGGCCCCACCCAAACCGGAGAACTTCTTGGCCCACTTTGATGTGTCCACAACAAGTCCACTCTTGACCTCTCATCACACCAACAAAGGCGTTGATTTAATGCCAAAGAAGATCGGTGGTTTATTGAATAAAAAGACTGACCCCGTCCGACCTGCAGGACCGCCCCATCAGCAACGTTCTCGAAATGCGATCAAAGAAGCGCAAGTAGTGTTTCAAGGTTCTATTATTGATCAAGAGAAGCTATCGCGAATGGATGATTTGGAATCCTGCAATGATGATTGGACTCGTAGTGACGACGATTTTGACTACAACAAGAAACTGGCCAGGTAAGCTTCTTATTCGATTAAGTATTTACCTGCAAGGGATAATCATTTGATTCATATTTCAGTGACGATGAAGACGGATATGCCGATGATTTAGGCCCGCAGAGTGATAAAGGCATTCATTCATTAAATTCAGGGTCCCTTGGCTCGCCTTCCAATGTATTTGCACCGAATCGACATCCGTCAGATGTCGGCGACTGGATGAAGCCCACGATTTTAGGCTCGTCACCAAATTTCCTCCCTTCAGACAATGATATCCCCTTGAATCTGGATCGTCGGTTTGACTCGGAAGAAGATAGGCGAAGATATAAAAAGAAGGAGGAAGTCATGAAAAACATAGAACGAGCCCGTCGTCGCCGTGAAGAGGAGGAGAGCAAGTACGGGAATCAAATTCCTCGAACGGAAGCTACCGTTGAGCGTGGTGAGCAGCATTCAATGAGCTTTGGCAATAACAAAACCACGAATAAGACCGACAAACGCATCAACTTGAACAAGGATCATGAGCAACAAGAATTGGTCAATTCCGTTGGTAATATGAAGTTGTCCGCTGGAGATGGAATAGGGGGAGTCCCTCAAAGGTTCAAGAAAAATTCCCCAGACATTGGAAACTTTACCAACAAATTGTCGAGTCCCCCGTCTCATCAGGGTGATTTGACGACTAAACCAAATAACTCTTCGCACGGTCCTTATGCCCAACGTTCTGAAGGTAGTGGCTATGCCAATGAATCTGAGATGCCTAAGAAGAAAGATGGGTTGACCACAACTGATGACGAGAGGGGAGGTAGGCCGGTGCCTATCAATCACCACCTTCGTCAAAATGCCCCAAGAGATCACTACAGTATTCATCCAGAAGAAGCCAGTCTCGATCCCAACCATCACAATGATGGACGATATCCTGCCCGTGATAGTAAAGAGACCTCGCCTCACCCTAAGGAGAGCGGGGGCCGTGGAAAGTCAAGGGGAGGCAAGACCAACCGCGGCGGAACCAAAGGATCAGAAGGAGGAGGTCAACAACAACAACGATCTCGAGACTCAAACCGAGGAGGAGGAGGCAACAACAGCAGTGGCGGAAGTGGACCACAGCAGCAGCAGCAACAACAACACTCCCATCGTGGTGGTGGTGGTGGTGGTGGTACCAACAACAACAACGGCTACGGTGGAGCCAGCCAGGCACGATCTAGCAAGGTTAACCGAGGAGTTGATGATTATATGGAAATGTCTAGAGAGGGGAACAGGCGCGACAATCCTATGGATGATCTCAATTCAACGGGCATCTCCGAAGTCCCTGGGGTTAGGGCCTCAGGTTGGTTCCCACCAAGAGGGTTACCCTCTCGCCGTGGTCGAGGTAACCACTCATCCCAAAGCCAACACCGAACTTCGTACGTCCGCGAAGAAGATGGCCATCAAAGTACGCCAGATTCAGTAGAGCCTTTGTCGGAAGAAAGCCAAGATGATGATATGGGCGGCGGCAATAGGCTACCTTATGGAGGTGGGGGATCTCTAAGATCTAGTAAACGTCGAAGTGGGGACGGGGGTATAAGGGGTAGCACTGGAGGGGTAAACGAGTCCAGTGGAATTGGCCATTTTAAAAAGCAACCCATGGAATCGAACGCGTCTCAGTTTGAAACCTCGCGTCGTGGTGGCTCCAACAATCGGTACGATTCGATTCCAGCCTCAAACCACCCAACTAAACGCCAATCTCCCAAACAACAAGTGTTTGATCGTCGACAGAACAAGTTGCCCCCTCGATTGGCCAAACAGAGAGAACAGAATCGTCAGTCGTCATCTCGAGGGGGTATGGGGGGTAGTAATCCATCCCATTCAGAAGAGGAGGGCACATCTAATGTTGTTGACACGTGGCTAAGACAAGATGGAAATTCATTTGCTGCCAATGATGAGGTAACAGGGAAAAACGCTCAGAGTATCAACCTGCGATCTGAAGAATCTCAAGCCGAGACGAGCAATCAGCCTGTTCAAACAATCATTTTTGAAAATACCAACTTGCGAAGCAACAAAGGTTTTATTTCCGGTGGCGGGCAACAACAATGCTCAAATGCCGATCGACCAACAGCCATGAAAGGACAGATGAAGATGGACTCTTCAAGTGAAAACAGCAATCCTAACTTAGCGGTTTGCCACCCAATGGGGTTTAGTGGGCGTGCTAACAAACAAGATGATGTCAACACTGATTTGAAGTTTGATTTCACTTTTGACACTGAAATTCCCCATCAAAATGCCTCTCATGATGAAAGTGGAACAGGGGTCCTTAGTAATAAGGCCAGTAGCCAAAGTGTCAACAAGAACTCTTCATCTCTTCATCATCCATCAGCCGAGGATCTGAACATGAAGATTGCCAGTGTGAAAAAGGTTTGGGATTCAAACTCTCTCTCAGCCCATGAATCTCGGACAGAAACTGCCAAGTCATCATCATCTTCACATTTTGCCTTCCAAGAAAATAGTGGTCCTCCTAACCATTGCTCTAAAGCTCAGGCATCCTCTGGAAACGCATTGGAAAATGGTGATCACGCTGAAATTGGCGAACACCATGGAGGAAGGAAAGGTGAGACTGTCATGAATAATGGAGGCAAAGTACGCCATCAAGATCAACACCAATCGCAGCAGCAGCAACAACAACGCCATCATCATCATCATCAGCAACAACAACCCCCACCACCACCGCATCCTCATCATCAAAACGCAAGTGGCAACGCTAACAACATGTCGAATAACAATAATTCTATGTCTGGAAATTTGGCTGGAGCCTCAGTTGCGTCGTCTCAAGGTGTTGGATTGCCCTCCAATAGCATTCCTGCTTCTACAAGTGGAGGCGTTCTTACCGGCAATGACTTTGACAGGCGTGCTCCCTTGCCATACAATCGCTTGGTGAATTCGAGTACAGGCGGGATTTCGGCATTTCACTCTCCCCCCTCCATGCTTGCCGGTCAGCCTCACTCTCTGTATCAAGCATTCCAATTGGACAGTCGAAATGTGGCCAATCAACTCTATCCAACTTACGCGGGCATGGGTCAATCCATGCTCCTTCCAACCCCTTCCACTGCCGCTCCCAACGACATGTTTGGTGCAGCTGTGGTGGCCGCAGCCGCGGGAGGGCACAATCAGTTCCGTTTAGGACACAACCCTAGCGGAGGATCAGCCCAGTATGCTGCAAATATTTTGACTTCTCAGCATCAACAACAACAGCAACAAGCTAATTTAATTAATTCAAAAGGTCAGGGCCCCCCAATCGGGCCCATTGGATCGAAAGCTGGAGCTCCTGGGAACGGTAATCCGCAAGGCTTCCACCAAGCTTCGGGTCAAATGGCCAATCCGGCCAATTCTCCCCTACTCATCCAATATGACAGCAGTGGAAATCATTACTTGCCAAGAAGCGGGGGCCAGAGTGGACAAACAGCGTTTTATCAGGCCTTTGCTGCTGCTAATAGCCAAAATCAGAATACCGGGCGACAACAACAGCAATCCCTCGGTCTTCAAGGATTTAATGCTGGTAAGAGCTGACGATATGTCAAAGAAATCGAAAAAAACAATTGTGACATCCAAAAAGCAGAAACACTCGCAACTGATAGGCAGGTTGTGCCTGCAGTACAATCAAGGTTCGATATACAAATGTTGTCCGTCTACAGCAGGGGTGGACAACCACTTTTGGGTCATGGCCCACCAAACAGACGTTGGTTGGTTCAGGGGCCCACAAATTAACGATCAAAAAGCTTTGGACCCACGAGTACAGTTCTATGGATGTCTCGGGGGCCCACTATTTTAGACTCTTCCCATAGCTCCTGGGCCCACATGTGGGCTGCGGCCTACCGGTTGCAAGGGTCAATTTTTCCCTTTTCCGCGCGTATGTACTGCGACTACAGCAAAATTCGAAACGTTGTTTCTCGTGAATGGAGGAACGTATCATGCTAAACTTCAGCAAACGGCATCCTTAAATGATTGTTTAATCAACCTTATCAAAAGAAAATCATTTACTTGAATGGAATTCGATTTATAAAAAAATCCATAGCTGAACGCCTGAGAGGAGGCTTCCATATCTTTTGACTTCCTTGTATTGAAGTAAAGCTCTCTCAACAGTGTGAACTTTGCTCTGCTGGCCACAGTGTTCACAGTGTTGTGGTCTACTATATTCCAAAAAGTATTTTCATTTCCTTAAAAATAAAACAGATAGCTTACCTTGGTTTATACCCAATTACAGCAATTACTAGTGACTTCATCATTTTTGGCGGGAAAAAAGTTCGGAAGACCTGTGTTTCTGATGAGCGTGCGAGGTAACTAAAACGAAGGTCTAGGCCTGGTGATTGCAACAATACCTTTCTTATCTGCACAAATTTAAGTTGAAATAGCAATTCTTGACATTGTATTTGCAAAAAAGTATGTTTTGTTGGTTTTATCTAAAATTTCGTTACATAAGTTTAGAGGGTTCTTCCGAACTTTGAAATTAGGAATGCCCGACTTTGAATAACAAGATGGCCAGAGGAGATCGGTTCCTGGGGCAACTAAACCTAAAAACAAATAATTTGTTTAATTGAAGGCTTCCAATTTCTCCATTTGTTTTCAAATTACTTTGCAATACTTCTCAACATACATTAACCATGCCATTGCCCATAAATGCAACATTTTTCGAAAATCTGACCCTTGAAAACTGAGATTTTTTTTGGCAAGCCTACACTGCTAACGGCAGTTAGAGACGGCAGCAGATTCGTAAAATGATACGGTAATCACTCCCATGGGACAGGCACAAAGGTTGCTCAAGTGAGCAACTTTAATCATACCGCTAGCGTCAAAACAGGGCCATTTTGGCTGTGCTAAGTTGCTCGGCCCAATTTAGCAAATCCAAGTCAATTTAATTTTATCTTGTATTCAAAGAGTCTGGATTCGTTGAAAAGATCGATATTTCACATAAGGATACCATGGCTGGAGTTGGGTCAATAGTATGCAAATTCACTTTCAGGGTAATTCAATAAAAAGCAGTTAAGCAAGCCTTGGATTACTGCAAAAATAGGACTTAATAGTGGTCCAAAAATAACTTAAATATGCATATTTGTTCAGTTGATTCCATAGAATATCAATGAATTCAATTATATATTCCAAAGAATGTCAATATTCAAAAATGTGTACCATAGCGAAAAATGAAATAGTTGTTACTGCTTCTTTTAGGGAATGAATGATTTTTTAAACCTCATTTTCCACCAAATAAATTAAGCAAATTATCAACCAGATGTAAACAGAGGTTTATAAATATGAAATAGCGATCATTTCCATGTCATTGATTACATGCCAAAATTGATGTGTTGAATTTGCCAAAATGGGCAAAGAAGCAACTCAGTACTGCCAACGGCCCTGTTTTACCACTAGCGGTATGATTTTAAACACTAACTAGAGCAACCTTTGCGTATGCCCATTTGTAACTTAAAATTGTTGTAGTAAAGTTTCATTTTCGTTTCGTTTCATACTTCAACTTTTGTTGCCATTATCAAGTCAAAATACTCCGATTTTTTTTTTTTTTTTGCTTTTTTCAAAATGAAGTCAATTATTTTATGGCAGGGGTCGGCAACTGGTGGGCCAAGGGTGGTCTTTGGTGGGCCCAGGAGCTATGGGGAAAGTCCAAAATAATTAGCCCGCTAGACATCCATAATACTGTATTCCTGGGCCCAAAGTTCTTTGATCATTAATTTGTGGGCCCCTGAACGAACCAAGGCTGTTCGGTAGGCCCCTGACAACATGTTATCAAATTTGGTGGGCCTTGACCCAGAAATGGTTGTTGCCGACCCCAGTTTTATGGTTTTTATAAATCATTTACCGATTTTGATCAATTTAAAATCATTTTTTTGGCCGAAAAAAATAAAGTTACCTTGTTTTCTTCAATTTTTCCAGTCAACCAAGTTGGGCTTCAATCCATGGCTCCAAATCATATGAGGGGCCAGCAACAGCACCCCCAAACCATGGGAATGCCATACCTCAAGCCTGCCAATGACGGAGGTAACAATGGTAACGGAAATGGCGGACCTGGAGTAACAGGAGCTGTTGCAGCAGGAGGAGCTATGAAAAATTTTGATTCTTCAAATATCGGACCTCGTGGAGGTGGAGGACAACCTATTTCAAACAATCCTCATCCTCCCAGTTCTAGCGACGAGATGGGTTACAATCCGACGCCCATTCAACGTCCCCAAGGAAGCTCCTAAAGACATTGTGTGTTTGCAACCTCCTCTCTCGCGCTCTCTCTCTCTCTCGTCTTTTCTTTCATCCATTGATTGCGTAAAAAAAACATTTCTACAGAAGATAAACAAGAGCCAATGAATGAATGGTGTGGGTCTGTTTTTCAGCTATGTCTCGTTAACTTTGTGCTCCAGTTACGGTGTTATCAAAGTGCACTTTGTTGCACGAAGTGCTGCTCTTAAATTCCATCTTGGACGGCACACGTACCGAAGGAAGTGAATTGTGAATTTTTTTGCTACTTGAAAAGTGTATTTGCGTCTTGTGAGGTGACAGTAAATAGCAGTCAGATTAGCATCATCATCATCGTCATCAATGTCGTCGTCTTCGTCGATTATAAGAAATCTGTCGATCGGTCGCCTTAGTTGTTTTCTGATGGATTGAATTGACGTGAACAGTGACAAAGAGTGACAGTCCTCATAAAGCGAGGCGAAATCATCATCATTGTGCAAACTAGTATCAGAGGGCACTTCCTTGACTGTTAATACCAATATGATGATTATCATTATTATTACTACTACTACTACTACTACTGCTACAACTACTACTACTATTATAATTTCTTCTACAACTGATACTACTATCATTACATCATTATTGCATCTGCGCTGCGACTCACTTCTTCACTTGCTAATACCAGTCACAATAGCAATGCCATTACAAGTATGAAAACTTGGTTGCATCGCAAGTACTGACGTGTTTTGAGTTGGATTTTTGGCAGAGTTTTGCCATTTTGGTTTTTAAGGTCAAAAGCTGACCAAAACTCAAATTTTCAACAGGCAATAGACCTTATCTGCCATTAGATATGGCAGCACTGCCAACTCAAAATCCATTACTGCTGAAAGTCGAAATCTAATTAGTTCGAGTGTTCCCAAATTGGTCCCTGTTTAGATCTTTTCAAAAAGTTGTGTACAACCTGCCCATTTAAGCAATAATAAACTTCGAGTCATAAGTGGCGGCACTGCTAGTTCGAAACACGTCACTAATTACTTACAAGCATTGTTACAACAACGACCATCGGTACCAAACTACCATTACAAAAAGTTTTTACCACAACTGAGCACAGGGTCGATAATTTTGAATCTTATGACCTGAGGCAAGGATCACTAAACACCTGGATGCCTCGGCTACCGGCAAAAGCCATTTTTCGAAATCTGTGTTAGAAAGAGAAAAATCTTTTCAAACCTTGTGTTTGATTGGTAATGCAAAGCTCACATGCTTAATTTCAACTTGATCGTCTGAAATTTATGGCAGTTAGAGTAATTTGAAGCGTAGAGCATAGGGCGCTCTTCCGACCGAACTTTTGCACGATTGTAGGGTCAATTTTTCTCTCGTTTCCGCAAATTTGGAAACGTTGTTTCTCGTGGATGGAGTAATGTACCATGCTGAAATTCAGCAAACGAAATCCTTACATGATTGTTTAATTATTCTTATCAAAACAAAGTCACTTACTTGAATGGAATTCGATTTATAAAAAATCCACAACTGAACGCCTGAGCGGAGGCTTCCATGTCTTACGATTTCCTTGCCTGAGGTCAGCTTTTTGAAGGACTACCTCTGAGGTAATTTACCTCCTAGTAGTGATGGGAGCCAAACAGGAGCTTGGGCAAGCGGTCCGGTACAGTACCTTGGACTTGCCGAAACTTGGGTCTACTTGGGTGCCTGTACAAGTATTTTTCCCACCTTACAGGTTTGCCAAATTTGCTAGGAATGAAGACTAAACCTTCGGCATCAGAATTTCAATTAACCAGAAAGTTTCAGCGAAATAGGGCCCATGCCCTTGTTAGGATGGATTTTTAGATGAAAATACACAATTCAAAGCTTTTGTATCGAGAAATGCAAAAGCTTTTGAGAATATTTCAAAAAAAAAAAAAGAGTTGGCATCTTATATTTTTTTCTAGCAACTCTGAGTGACCGAGCTTGTTCCCAAGTGTGACTGTTAAATCTCATTCTTGATTGGCCCGAAAAGTGTATTCATGTGTGGCTTAGAACGGAAACTAAAGAAAAAACATGGTTTTGCAAATGCTATCCAAATCAAAAAATTTTTTGTTTCACTTCCACTGTTTTCTGCTAAGTTATTAAGGTCAAAAGATCATTGAAAATGCAACTTGACGTTCTTTTCTTCTAAGTCACACTGCAAGCATCTTAACTCTTCAAAGAGCAACTGCCGGCAACTGCATCTTCCAATGTTCCATGAGCTTGCCAAGTGTATTGGTGTATTGCCCAAGTAATGCTTGTCAACAACTTGTGGTTGGGGTGTTTGTGATGACTCATTACTTGCCCAAGTCACATCACTACCTCCTAGGGAGGATAGAATAGCAGTGTTGCCATTCTTGACTCGGAGATTACGTCTTTTGCTTTTCAAAAAATATGGCTGTGGTAAGCTTTCTAACCCAAAAACTTAAAAAGGACCACTATTGAACACTTTGGCAAAAATCAAACTCCAAACAATAGTATCAAAACAATCGAAACAAATCAATATTAGTAGTTATTGTATTCGGTAACTTTATGGAATAGTTCAAGTTGTTGGGTTTTATGGGTTTTGCATACCTAATTCTTTAAAAAATTAATCTGTAAAAGCTACTTCATAAGTATCTTTCAACACAACGCAAAACGGTTTTTTAAGACGAAACTTGTTGTTAAAAGCAAACAAACTTGTGAGCCAAGCTTGTTTATCAATAGGGACAGGAAGTTTAAACGAATAAAACTGTCAAATTAAACGAAAAAAGACAAATAGAATTGCCAGATTAGATGGGAAAAGACGAATGAAATTGATCAATTAAACAAAAAAGACGAATAAAAGTTCCCATAAGACGAAAAAAAGAAAAAAACACTTCCTTGTGAAAATCAAACCAATTTCCCAAAAAGGTGAATGAAATTGTTTTATAAGAAAGAAGACAAATTAAGTGCCCGTACAAACGAAAACAGACTTTTAAATATGCTTTCAAAAAATAGATGATACCTGGGAAAGATCTGTCTGCTTGTGCAAAAACCGCGAAATCTAGAAAATTTACAAAAGGAAGTAAACAGTGGGCAAGAGATTTTCGGTAGTACAAATGTCAAATAAAAACCAAGAGTTCAAAAATGCCTCTTTTAAGAAGGGTTGTCTGTAGACCTGAAGTCAGATTTGCAGACACATTAATTGTTCCATGGCCAGAAAGCTTTTTCAACCCAACAGTAATCTTTTCTTTCTGTCTGTTGGGCAACACAACAAGTACAAGTAAGTGTGTAGTAAGTGTGGATTGTATTTTGTTGGCGCAAAACCGCAACTGACAATCAAACCATTAATTTGCCTTAAGCTTTGGCGTTGAACATTTTTTAAAGTTAATATCAACTCTTAAAGAGCTCACAATCCAAGAAAATCCAAATTTTT
>JAAGOF010000234.1:654699-700192 GCA_010645155.1 Tigriopus japonicus
AAATGATTGATTTTTTTGGTGGATGCGGATTTTTTATACCCACTACAAGGAATGGAATTTCCTGTAAAGAAAGCTAACCATTTACGTCACTGTATAAGATATATGAAATTATTATTTATATGAAATTTGGTCTACCAATGAGTTATTGTTGGCAAATCTGTGCAACCCTTGAATTGAGTGGGTTGATCAGGAATAGTATTTAAAAATTTGTCCAATTCTGCCTTAAATGCTGTAGAGGATCAGCTCCTACATTTTCCCGACGAAGACTAATGGGCAAAAGATTGAAAAATGAAGGCGAGAGGTGGACTTCATCTTTCAAACTAGCTTAGATTCCTTGGGATTTGGAGGTGCTCTCAGAGTACAAGTAAAACCTCTATGGTCGCTACAGCTAACCTCAAATCCTGGATTAGAACAGAGCCCATGAATACTCTTGAAGACCAGCAGGATCAAATACCTCTCATACCTTCTCTGAGTACTGTACAGCCCTAATTTTTGGAGTTTCTCCCAATATGAAAGCTCTCTCATTCCTGTGATTTTCCTTGTGAAACATCTTTGGACCTTTCGACCTTTTGCAAACCTACCAAACTCATTGGAGCCCAAATGGGTGACACATATTCATTCAAGATGAGGCTAAACAATCAACCTGTACAGAGTTAGCATAGTAACACTATCTCTGGACTTGAAAGAGTGAATAAATGATGGATGACATCAAGTCTGAATGAACCCACAAGGTGTCTTTTCTACAAGATGACAGTCAAGTGATGAAATGAAATCTGATGACTAGGTTACATGCAACAACCTTTGGAAGTGATAGCCCAAACTAAAGCTAACAGAACGAATATAAGCTGAACACAAATTCCTTTTGAAAAAGGATTAAGAACCAACTTTCTCCCAGAAACTCTCCCCGGACCAAAATGGGGAGTTTCATTGCGCTCATCCATTACACAACTTGAACAACTTAAGAATATCTTAACATTCCTTGAATCATTAACAACAAAATTGCGTTTTTTTCCCGAGCTCTTCTATTACCCAACTTGAACGACTTATTGATGTGTTCTATACTTGGAGAGAGGAAAATGCAGAGACGTGTTTCCCTCAACGGTGCATATATTACTCCCCAATAAAAGCATAATTTGATTCGAACAAGAGCGAGTATGCTCGCTTCAGATACACCACGCCCCCTTTTTAATAAACAAATTACCCCGCATATCAAACATTATAAAGCACAGTTTTCTTCTTTTCTCTGGTACTTCTTCTCGGGGCTGCATTTAAGTTTTCAAGATCTTCGCTGACTTCGTTTTTCTCATCATCAACTTCACGGTAAAGGCTGATATATCTTCTGTTTCTCCATTTTTGTCTTCCATTTGCACATCGAATAAAGTATCTTCTGCCTCGTCTCTTCATTACACGACCAACATCGTTCCATAATTTACTAATGTGATCTTGAATCCGCACCTGGCTTCCAATGATAATAGGTTTCAACGTCATAGCAGTCTCATTTAAATGAATCTTTGACTTGATATGGATGTCCTCCCGAATCGTATTGACGTCCGTCACATCACGTCCTTTTTCTAAAATCTGTGGAAGTACAGGTATAAACGACCTCATTTGTCTCCCGAATAATAACTCGGATGGAGAGTAACCGGTTGGACCCGGAATATTTCGCTATTCCAATAAACCTTTTAGGAAATCGGCTGTTGTGATATCGGAGCTTGTCTTCTTCACTAATAATTTCATCGCTTTTACAGCCGACTCCGCGTGACCGTTTGACTCGTGGTGATGGGGTGAACTGATTTCATGACGTTTGTTCCATTCCGTCATAAAGTTTTCAAACTCGTCCGATTTAAATTGTGGGCCTCCATCACTCCTCATTGATATCGGTATTCCATAATCTGAGAAAAATCGGGTTAAAATATCCTTCACCTTTTTTGAGGACGGGTCTTGGTTCCAGCGATGAATATTTGGCCACCCACTGAATCGATCAACGTAGACTATGTACGAGTATCCACCAAAGAAGAATAAGTCGCATGACACACATTCAAACGGTCTTCTTGGTTTTGGTGGGTCCATCTAGAATTCTTTTGGCAGACTCGGTAAATGAATTTGACAATGATCACATCCTTTCACCATTGATTGGATGTCGGAATTCATTCCTGGCCAATAAATCACTTGCCTTGCTCGCCGTTAACTTCGATCAATTCCTTCATGAGGTAAATGAAGTGTTTTTAAAACCGATTTTCTGGCCCTAACAGGGATGAATATTCGACCATCAAATAGGATGAGTCCTTCGTAATTGGATAATTTGTCGCTCAATTTTCTTCGTCGATTCACCTCTTGACGGATGGTATCGGGCACATCATCTAAATGCTTGGGAAACCCTCTCAAAACATAATTGACCATCGTCTTGCTTAGACCATCACCTTGCTTTGACCATCACCTTCATCGCCTCATCGCTCTCAGTCATAACTTTAAGGTTCTTCAACATCAAATCCTCAGTAGGACTTGGAACCTCAGTTTCATCATCCAAAACAGCCACGAGACGAATCATCTTTTTCCCAAATGATTGGTCCAATTCAGTTGATAATTCGATATCTTCCTCATCGGGAAACCCAACAGGAGCACAAGAAAACACATCGGGTATTGTGTGCTCCTTTCCGCTTTTCCATCTAGCAGTAAACACGAATCTTGATAGTTTTTGAATCAAGTTCTGCAAACGAACATTTCCAATCTTATCTAGAGTGAAATCGTTCAGAAATGGCAGAAGGGGTTTATGATCAATGATGATCTCGAAATGAGTGAGTCCCAGCAAGTAGAATGAGCATTTTTTTTACAGCCCAAACTACAGCCAACATTTCAAGTTCTATCACAGCATAACGGCTCTCAGCATCACTAAGAAATCTCGATCCGCATTGGATCAATTGCCATGCATCATTGTGCCTTTGCATCAACGCAAATCCCAATCCTCCCACCCGTGAAGCATCAGTTTGAAGAATTGTGGTTAACGTTGGATCAAAAGGAATTAGCACAAAAGACTCCACTAATATCTTCTTGATTTTGTTGAATGCTTCTTCATGATGCGGACACCAGACAAAAGTCGTCTTTGTTTTCATCAAATCACGCAGAGGTTGAGCCGATCCTGCCAATCCAGGAGTGAATGTGTTCAGTTGATTGGCAAGTCCCATGAAGCTTCGAAGTTCTGTCAAGTTTGTGGGTGAAGGGAAATTGCTCAAAGCTTCTAATTTGGACGGGTCCGGCTTGATGCCCCCTTCTCCAACCAAAAAACCGGCAAGCTTGACTTGATTTGATCCGATGACACACTTCTTCGGATTCAGCGTAATCTTGAACTGACGGCACCGATCCAGCACTTGCTTGACATGTTCCACATGTTCACGAGCGGTTGTTGAAAAAATCAATATGTCGTCAACGACTTTTGATAGAAAAGGGAGGCCTTCGAGTGCCTCACCACCTCTTCTACAATACTCATCTTGAGTACTAGCCAACCCCATCGGAGCCCGTAAGTTTTGAAACCTACCGAATTCTGTGATGAATGTTGTCAAATCCCTTGATTGCTCATCCAAGGGCATTTGCCAGTACTCGTTCTTTGTATCCAGTGTTGAGAAAAACTTGGATCCCGGTTTAATTCGATCAACGGCATCACGTGGTGTCATCATGGGATAATATGGCCGTTTCACATACTTATTAATAGGCCTCGGAAAAAAAAGTTTTTTAAGTGAAATTAAGTTTTCACTTTTTTTGGCGTTTTTTTTGAGAAAAAATTTTTTTTGGTCATTTTTCGGATTTTCACTTTTTTTGGCCATTTTTAGGCCAAGAATGGATAATAAAATCAAATTTCATTACTATTTTTTTACTTTCGGGCAATTATGAAGGCCTGATATGAGGATTTTTTTTTTTTGGCAATCCTGCATCTGTTTGGACGCGGAAACTACTCGTTAAAATGTACTCATCTAATAAGGGTCATTAATAGGTCTTACTTATAAATCTACCACTTCGTGTACGAGGTTGCTTGAGTGAAAAGGACAACACTGCGCACAAAATTCTTGCTTTCCATTAATTCCAAATTTCCTTGAGTATGAAAACTTAACTTCTTGAATGATTTTGCATGTTGAAGTGAGATGAACAATGTCAAGAGGGTTAAGATCATTAGCGAATGAATCAAGAATTTAAGAAAAAATACTCATACTACATATAAATATCAGGCAAGAATAGAGTGAACTTAAATGATGGTTAAGGTAATGCAAAATCAAGGATCATGAATTGGTGTATTTTGAAGTGCCGAGGGTAACTAAGCATACAGTTGGATCTAAATTTAAGGGATTATTTCCTTGGGGGCGGATTTGTCATTACATAAATGGTCACCAAATTAAAATGACTTGAATCAAAGGATTTTTGATTGAATATTTATGACAACACTGAATGTTTTCATGAGGATGAACCTGATGAGAGTGAGCAGGAGATGAACCAAGAGATCAAGATTACCAACAAGGAGGGCGTGGCAAAGCTATGGAAGCATGTACTATTGCAAGGATCTCGACCTGGATGCTTTGCCATTGTCAAAAGCAGCTTTTTGAACTCTGAGCCAATTTCAACAAAGTCTATTCAAACCAGTTGTCCAAGTCGTCATTCAAAGTTCACATGCTTTAATTTCAACTTGATCAACTGAAATATATGGCAATGAGAGTAACTTGAAACCTAGAGCAATGGGCGCTCTTCCAACCAAACAAATATACCTACGGTCATTCTTTTGGGCTATTGTAGGGTCAATTTGTCTCTTGCTTCTGTGCATAAGTACTGCGAATGTTACAAATTCTAAAACGTTGTTTCTAGCAAGTGGATGAATGAATGATTCAGCCAACGACATCCTGAAGTGCTGTCTTATCAATTTTATCAAAACAAAACCATATACTTGAATGGGATTCAGTTTCTGAAAAAAATTGATCGCTTGAGGAGAGGCTCCCATGTCTTACGTTTTCCTTGGTATAATGTATTTATAGAATCGCAATTCATAGACATGTGAAGAAAAATAAAACAGAACAGAAAGAAGAAAGAACAAATAGGCATTGGAGGCTTGATTTTTTTCATTTTTCGGAGGACAATAGGATATTTTTCTTAAGAGTGCATGAAAAAGGAACAAAAAGGGCCCTCCACATATGCTCCAAATCCAACTTTTGATGGGAAGTAAGTGGTTTGAAATTTTGAAGCTCAATTGAAATGGACAGGACAAGACCCCGTAACCTCAATTATCATCTCCGGAGTAGGGCGGAAACGATTTCCAATGATCTCTCTAACCCGACCATTTGCTACTATGATTCTTCCCACTTTTTTGGATTTGTTCGGCCACAAGGCTTCAAAATGACCAATTTTTTTGACATCCAAAACATCTGATATTTTTGGCCGGGCACTGACCTTTAGAATGAGGTCTGCTACACGATGTGCACTCAAATTTAGAATGGGTAAAAGAATGAATATTCAACTTTTGAGTGATCTGTAGACTTAAATCAATGGCTTAACTTTGAAGGACCAACAATTCCGTGTCTTTTCCTTGCTCTAGGGTCCTTGCACGAGCAGTCAGATTTTTCCCATCAACAGGGACATATACATATATTTTGTTTACAATGTGGGTAGCAGTTTTAAACGTCTTTTTTGTTTCACTGGCTATTAATTCTTCTTAATTCAAATTCGTATTGTGTCTTTTAAGTAGGGCTCGGTTTAAGTTGCAGTTTTAAGCCCTAAAGTTGCTAAAAAAAATCGTTAAAAGTTACAGCCAATTTGTCAAAAGTTGCTAAAAAAAGTGCTATTTTTGGCCTAAAAATATCACTTTTAAAATATGAATGTCAAATTTGGCCAATTTTTGGCTCAATGTTGGGCGTGAAACAACGTGATATACACGCAGAAATAATCAAAAAGATTGAAGGTGAGAAGCCCCCTGGCACATTTATTGGACTATCATGGCTAGTTCATTATCACAGACATTTATTGACTTTTGACTAGAACGCACAGGCCAATTAGTGATTGACCTGGGATGCACCAGGTGTCCGAAATTTTGGGGCAAAACTTTTAAATTCATAACTTACAATGTTTTACTGTACACAAAAAATGAAGCTTATTCATTTCACGAGAGGGGCTCATTCGTCCCACGAGAGGGGCTCATTCGTCCCACGAGAGGGGCTCATTCGTCCCACGAGAGGGGCTTGTTCGTCCCACGAGAGGGGCTCATTCGTCCCACGAGAGGGGCTCGTTCTGTCCCACGAGAAGTGCTCTGATGAGCCAAGGGAGGGGCAAGATTTGCCCATGGATATTATCCGCACTCCCCCTCAATGATGAGCTTCTGTCCTCCGTAATGAGGCTCCGTCCTCCGTGATGAGGCTGCTTCGTCCTCCGCAATGAGGCTGCTTCGTCCTCCGCAATGAGGCTGCTTCGTCCTCCGCAATGAGGCTGCTTCGTCCTCCGATGAGGCTCTGTCTTGTTGGCCTGGGATGCACCAGGGCGATTGTTTGAAGTCTTCAGTTTGTCTTTTCTTTAACCTTTGGCTTCCTTATGAACACAGTTTCGCCTTACACAAACTATTCCAAAATTTTTCAAAACATCAAATTTTTAAAAATGTTCCAGAAAGGTATGTGTAAACTTTATATTTCACGCAAAATCGAGCAGAATTTCGGTGATCGAGGCAAAACATGCCAAAAGATACTGTTTGTGGTGAAAAAATCAAGAAGTTGCTAATTCTGATGAATATGGCTGAAAGTTGCAATTTTTGGTGCAAGTTGCATTTGCAAATTTATTCAAACCTTACGTTTAAGTCAGTTTCATTTGTCTTTCTACTAAATTAGTTCCATTTTTTACGTTCAACAAGTCACTTAGTTTTCATCTAATGATAGCTTTTATTTGTCTTTTTTTGTCTAATCACGCAATTTTCACCGTATTTTATCGTCTAATCAGGCAAATTTATTCGTCATTTATCAACTAATTTTATAATTCTATTCATCAAAACTTGCTGCCTAATGATAAGTATAAATGCAATTTCAAAATTAGATTTCAGTTGTAATGCATTCTGATTTCAGATTTTAGATGTTTTTTCTAAATATTGGCAATTCCTGTCTAACTTCTTTTGCAAACCGTTTTTAACAGGGTTATCGTTTAATATTTTTGCTACAAAAAGTAGCTGTGACGTGTTTTTAGTCTGAAGGCAACTTTAGGCTTTGCTTTGAAAATTTGGAGCATCCCTTTGTGAAGAGCTTTGTGAAGAGATTTGTTGGAAAGTCAATTCCAATGTGGTGATTTTTTGTTGTTTTCAACATTTCATTTGTTCAAATGATTTGTTCAAATCCCCATTTGGAAAAACTTTCAGTAACGTTGTGATTTCAAGAAATTCATGGCATAGAGTTTATAGCTAGAGCGTCTAAAGACCGCCAAAAAGTTGACATCAAAATTGTAACAAGTTGCACTTAAAATAAAGAAATTCAGTGTTGGAATAATTTTAGGAAAGAAATTTATCTCATTCAGGGCATACAGAATGTCTAAATGGTGTTGGAAGCTAAAGATATCGGGTGGAGATTCCTCATATACCCTCTAAGGTATTTGGCTGTTTAAGATCATGGGCTCGTTTCCGGCTCGTTTTTAACTCTGTTTAACTGTTTGCTGGAAAATAGCCTCTGACATGTCATGGCAGAGCTGTCGTTCCAGTAATCCTCCAGTTTCACCAGTTCTTAGTAAAGCTTCCATCACCGTTTTCTTCAGAATCTCATCTATACAATAGTCTGTGTTAACTGACTGCTTTTGAGGGATCACATGGAACTGAGCAGGGCCTGGCTTGAGATTGCACCCCAGACCATGACTTTTGCAGGAAACTTCACAGTTGCCGATGGAATGACTGAATCTGATGAATGGGCCCAAATAACGTCATTTTTTTGATTGACAGGGCGAAATAATTCAAAAGGGAACTCATCAGAAAAAATTCACCTTCTTCCAATCCTCTGGGGCCTACTCTTTGACCATTTTGCAAAAGGCCACTCTCTGCTTCTTCTGCTCCTCTGTCAGCTTTGGCTGGAAACGCTGCCTATACGCCTTGACGCCTAGATTTTTGCGTAAATGAAGATGAATTGCAGATTTTGAGGTTGGATTGCCATGTTTGGTGAACTTTTTAGCAAGTTTTCTGGTCGAATATCTCTTCTTGGTCAGACTTTTCGAGATGACAATTTTGGCTGCTCTTGTCAGTGATGACTTGCGTCCTCGCCCTTTTGCAACGCCAATGGCGCTCTTACCAGCCTTGAAGGCCTTCATCCACCTCTTTGCCGTGAATTTTTTTCGTTTAATTTGGATTTTATTTGTCTTTTTTCATCCAATCGGGTGAAAATCTACAAGAGGTATATCGTGGTACATCGTGGTTGTGACATCGAGGTACATACAAGTCGATTGTTCAACCGCATCTTGAATATGCCTCACCAAGAAGCACGGAAATCATGGAGTGGGAGGCTAGCAATGAGAATTATGATTTCCAGCAGAAACGACCATTTTGCGTTCTTATGCAAATGAGGCCTGGCTTGCATTGAGAAGAACACCTATTTCAAATTTCCGCCCAATCGAATGCCGGAGTGAAAAGTTATGCCTTCTCAAACTTATGTACTGAAGAGAGCATAGAATGAATGAACTTGCCCTTTTGTGGTAAAACGATTACCACAAAAAGGCTAGTTCATTCATTCTCGGTAGGATTTGCATTGAACTTTGAGTGAGCATAACTTTTGTCTCCGACGTTCGATTGAGCTGAAAATTGAAGTACGTATTCTTGTCAACATATGCAAGGTCTCATTTGCAGAAGAACGTAATTGAATTGTTCTTAATGGAAATCATTATTCTCATTGCTAGCCTCCCACTCCATGATTACAGTGCTTCTTGGCCTCACCCATTTATAATAATGATAATAAATTTCATCATCCCATCAACATGCCGAATCAGCGTTAACAGGCGTTACAGGCGCTGACTGCCATTTTTGCAATCACATACCGCCACATTCTGCCACCTTTGAGCGAATTTTTTTCGTTTCGTTTCAAATCATTTTACCTGGATTTTTTAGGGCTCAAATTTTCGTTCCCTTTTTTTAATTCCAAAATTTTTGATCTCGTTTTTAAATTTGAAAATTCCGAGTTCGTTTTTAGGTCGAAACTATCCGATCTCGTTCTAGAAGTCAAATTTTTTTTATTTTTTATTTTTTTGACAATTTTCGAACCGGTTTTTTGGTTCACTTTTTTTGTCTGTCCTTCCAATTTGTCATATTCTGTCACTTTACAAATTTCACTGCCACAAACTTTTTTATACTGCCATTTTCTGCCACTTTCCCACAACTGCCCAATAAAATTTTCACTGCATCAGTCTCTGTTGAACTCTCAGATCATATAATGACTAGATGTCGCATTGGCCCGTACCGTCGGCGAGAGAAAAGTGACACCACTTGGCCCAGCTGCGCTAGCTTCAAAATCTCAGGGCGACCGCGTGCTCACAAGTAACGAACTTCGCTCGAGTCGAGAAAAAAGTACGTACGATACGTTGAGTTGGTTCAGGATTTGGCCACGCTGGCAAAATTTTGAAAAGTTCAAAATTCCCACCATTTTAGGGTGTAGTGTTATGTACTAGCTGATGAAGCAAAGTTGTCCACCTTTTTCTCGCACGAAGCGAGGTCTAGCCATTATATGGTCTGTGGTTGAACTTCTTTTACTCTGGCGAAGAGTAAATTGCTGTATAGCAATAAATAACAAAAGGCTAATTTTGGGCTGAAAAGCCTCTGAAAAAGGTGTTATCTATCCAACCTAAAAAAGACCTAAAACGTAATTTTGGGCAACCTAATTAGGTCATAATTTGCCCAAAAAGTTAACCTAAAACATTCAAACCTAGAGATGAACAAATGTTTTTTACTCCTTTAATACACCTACCAAAATGCAAGGACACACCAAGGGTGTGAAATAGTAGAATTTGCTAAAAATCTAATAATTTCAGTGATATCCAAGTACTTAATTTGTAATCTGAGGGTGAATAATTGGCAAAATCTTTCAATATAGTCCAATTAGGATGAATTAGCTTTAATGATTGTTTGTAACTGCTTATGCTTTTTTTAAATACAAAACCTTTCATTTGATTCTCTTGAAAAGAAATATTTGATCTGCAAATACTACTATAAATTTGGTAAAATATGAAACATTTAAAGTCCTTGTAGAGCCATTAAAAATTTTAACGTTGAAGGCTGGAAATTGCATTTTGATTTAATGATTATCAATCAAAAAATGTTTCAAAATGGAAATGAAAAATTGAACTAAAAAGTTCGGATTGGTTTAGGATTATATCGGATCTAGACAAATATTTCGCAAATCCGAATCTGAATCTGACAGGCTAAGACGAATCCGAATCCGAAAATTCGCACCAAAATCCGAATTCGAAAAATCTTGCCTCAATCCGATCGGATCCGAAAAGTCGGATCCGATGCACAGCTCTACCAGGTTGCCAAATTGATGGTTGAGTCTCTTTGAGAGCATTTTCAATTCTTCTTTCAAAAGCATTTTAACACCTTCCTCAAAGGTTTAAGAAGCTCAAAAAAGCAATTCTTATGTAATCGAATTTTTAACAAATCCAAATCCAAGATAAAACCTAACATTTTATTTGTCTATTTTGGGATATAGGTGAAAGTTTGCAATTATGGACCAACGGACAAGCATAATGTATTTAACCAAAACATTGTAGATTTCCAATCATGGAATGGTGGCGTTATAAGCAATGCTGTAAATGTTGAATAATAACAATGAATTATTTAATGTGATGGGGAAGGTCGAACTTTTTAACAAACTTCAAGTAGAGATCTAGGCGACTAAAAAAAGGTCTTCCTTTTTATACATCAAGAACGATGAAACCCTCATCTTCTAACTTGTTAACAAACTTGCTCATTTTGTCTTGTTTCATTTGCTTCACCATATCCAATAGTCCAAGAACCTTCTTTATTCCGATGGAAATCCTGTAGCCAGACAATTTCTTTAGCAACTTCTCCACTTCCGACTTGGAGAACACGCCTGAACTTTCCAAGACCGCCTTAAAATGCTCAGCCTTGGTCAAATTGGAAACGTGCAACACATCTGTGAAAGCGGAGAGCATTTCCATCTGCTCCAAGACCTCTCGTCGGCTGGTTGTACACACCACCAATAAGCGCTTGCCTTTGGGAGGGTTCTTTTTCAGGAGAACAAGGAGAGCTTGCAGGGTCAAGTTTGAATAACGAGGTCCTATTGGACCATAATCTAAGAGGCGTTCAACGTTATCGACGATTATACAAGATTGGGCTGAGCGATAGGCATCGTCAAATATTTTCCGGATTTGCATGCATTTGGCGGACTCGGTGAAGCCAACCATATCTTCCGGCGAGCAAATCTTAACAAAAGGAAATCCCGACATCTTGGCCAGTTCTGCTCCCAAGGCAGTTTTTCCGGCATTGGGTGAGCCCTCCAACAGGATGCTTACCAAACCTGGGCCATCAGAACTAGCCGCTTGTTGAATAAGCAAAGCTCCGTCGTCCAAAACGTCTCGAACTGGGGTACCCCAAGGTAGAATTCCTCGGGCTAAAAATCCATCTAAAATCTCTTGAGACGCCCCAAAAGCCGGTTTCACATCATTTTCAAAAGCATGAATAAAATCCGCCCGACTAACGACTAATTTCTCGGCAGCATCGGGGTCGATTTCAACTTTTGACGACGCTTTGACTAGTCTATTAAGTGCGCACGATTGTGCTGCTCGGACTAAGCCCTCCAATTCGGCACCACTGAAATTCTTGGTCATGGCCGCAAACTCCTCCAGATTGACGTCTTTGCCCATTTTCCCGTTGGCTTTCATCTTTCGGGTGTGAATGTTCAGAATCTGAGCTCGTCCCTTCTCCTTGGGTAGTCCAATCTCTATAGATACTTCTAATCGACCAGGGCGAAGGAGAGCATCATCAATCATATCCCTTCGATTGGTCATGCCAATTATGAGGATGTTGTTCAATTGATCAACGCCGTCAATTTTAGAAAGAAGTTGGTTCACCACGGTATCATTAACGCCCGAGTTTCCGGCAACCGAACCACGAGCCTTGCAGATGGCATCAATTTCGTCAAAGATTATAATATGTAGCCCTGAGTTCGGGCCCATGCGTTTCTCCTCCTCCTCAGCATCGGCAAAGAGACGACGAATATTGGCCTCACTTTCGCCCACATACTTGTCCAAAATCTAAGAAAGTAAATGTAAAAAATCGTAGTCATTTGATATCATATTCGGGGCAGTCAGAAAAAGATCAAATTGATTCTAAAATTTGACTATCACTTACTTGAGGACCGTTGACAATCTTTGGTTCCCTGGCATTCAACATTTGACCAATTTGCCTAGCCATGAGAGTTTTGCCGGTTCCAGGGGGGCCGAACAAAAGAATACCTAATAAGAGAGCATATTTAGTGCTTTAACAGAAAAAGCTTGAAGTGCCGTTCGGGATTCAACCTTTCACGTGCTTGCATCCAAGTTGTTCCATAATCTCCGGGGGAAACACTCTGGACGCAAAAGCCCGACGGAAGATGGCGTTAAACTCCGTATCCAGTCCACCGATGCCCATTTTGGAAAAATCCCAATCCGGATTGATAATCGATTGTCTCACAACTTTGCCTTTGCTTGAACCGATCAATTGGATGGTGGAGCCTTCAGCTTTTTCGAATATGATTGATGTATTGGGAAAGCTCAGCCCCAAGTTGCTCTTAACGGGTTTCACGTCCGTCGATCCATCCTTTAAGGCCGAAAGATCCGAGGTCTGGATCTCGCCAACCACCACCGACGTCAATGCCTTGTTTTGGAATTGGAACACGAAAGGCTGACCCACGGAGAAAGCTTGGTGATGAAACTGCATGAGGAACTCCTTGGCCATAGCATCCGTGTCGTACGGCTCCTGACTGACCTTTTTCTTGTTATAGAAATCGATGTACAATACCATGGCACTGATGTAATCGCGCTTGGTATCGAATTGATGAGGCGCCACATCGATATCTTGGTTCAAGGACAACACTGACCATTTCCGTTGAGCCAAGCCAAATCCGAGTTGTCCGGGCGTGATCTGTCCATCTTCTACGAGCGAATAGACAAACCGTTGTCCGGGAGCCGGACTAATCACGGCGTGCTTTTGGCCGGCACACACGCTTTGCGCATCTTGCGGGTGGATCACCACGCGATTTGTCAACGACAGACTCTCGGTCGGGCATTTGCCCACCTTCATCAAAACCATCGTCGCGCGGAGGGTTGAATGGGGCCACAATAGGGACGCTTTCGGCTCGTAAAAGCTTTGGACAGGCGATTATGACAGAGCCAGCCCAACTGATGATGATGATGATGATGATGGTTTATTCAATTCAATTCACTGATCCAATCCTACGGCAGTTCAAGAACTTCGAGCACAAATTTCTCTTCATCCACAATGAAGCAGCAGGCAAGGTTACTGATTTATTGGTGATCTTTGTCTCGAACATGCGCAGGCAACCAAGGTTTGACGACAGCTTGCACCCACACACCCAAACACACGGAACACGCCTCCGGGAGAAATGACATAAGATTTCAATCTCCGTACGCGCTCAGAGTCAACAATCCAGTAGTCAAGGTCGAGTTCAAAGGTAAGAGCGCACCACAGACGATCTGTGGGAGGACCAGGAACACTCACTGACTTGACTGCTGCCACTTGTTCAACGTTGTTGTTGTTGCTCTTCTTGTTCTTCTTCTTGTCGTCGTCGTCGTTGGCGAAGTGCTTTCTCTCTCTCTATTGGAGCGAGTTAGTGGGACTCTTTCAGAGGATGAGTTCGAACCAACGAACGTCAAGAAAGCCAACCACTGCTACCACCACCAACCACTTCGAGGACCCTGCCGCCGAACCGTGCTTGGTAAATGCAAAAAGGAGAGCCAGGCAGATTTTCAAGCCAGGCAGTTTCGAAAAGAGTATCTAGTTTCGAAAGGGATCGCAAACGAACTCATGAGGAAATCCTCCAAACCATCCAACTTGATCCAACACAACGAAAACGAAGATGAAACAGGGTCGCCAACGTTTGAACGCACATTTAGGCCAGAATGGACATCCATATGGGATGGAAGCCATATCTCAAGCACCCGATCTTATCAGCGCTAACTTGATTGAAAGATGCATAATAAAGTTTTATTGTATTGGAAAAAGGTGATTTGGTTAGTTTTGGTTACAGAAGCTCGTGGGAAAGAGACGTCATCAGACAACTAGCGACAGTGGTTTTAACTAGAGACGCTCTAGTTTTAACTAAAGACGTCTTTAGCTTTAACATGAAGCTTTAAGATGCCAAACAAAGCAGGAAGTGCAAGAGAAAAAAAATAGAGCCAACAGGAGCATTTGACCAAAACAAATCCATAGAAGGGCTGATTTTATGATTTAATGACTGGATTATTCCTTATTTGTATGATTTAAATAAATTGATTGCAAAATCGAATTTAGTTTTAACTGGAACTTTCTGATTGATAGTGGCAACAGAAACGGCAAACACTTGAATCCTCTTCTTTAGCTTTGGTCAGATAACTCATTTAGGCCCTATATTAACGACTTTAAAATTTAACCATTTCCCGTCCTGACATCATTTCAAGTTTAGTACGCCTTGACTACTCATGGAAACGACGACCCAGATTCATCAGAATAGTGTCTTCAATTAGCAAAAAAATAATACGTAATTCAGTTGAAAAGTGCCCTTGATCATGAGAAAACTTAAATGTTCATATAGAATTTAGATCAAAATTCTAACACTGAAACAAATCCTTTTTCCAGAAACTAGGAGGCTCGAAACCTCTTCTATCAACTCCTGTTAGCAGTTTTGCTCCCCTCAGCCATCTGACAACTTCCATGGATTTTGATTGTGTGTTTGTTGGCAATAGATTCTCTTCTTTATTTCGGATTTTTATCTCTCCCCTTCATATTCAAAATTCGCAGGCTTTTAGGACTTTTGGAATGACTTAATTTCTATTCCCAATTTGACCCTCAAATTCCCAAGAACTGGGAATTTCCCCAAAATCTAATCTAGCAACACTGCACCGCACACAGACAAATTTTGCATTTAATTTCTCAAATACGACAAATTTTGTATTTATCTGCCCAAAAATGGAAAAAAATGAAAAATATACATGTTTTTTGGCATAACATCTTGTTTGCCTGAAATCTGCACCTCTGGTATTATGGGTAATATTTTGGGTTCCTAGTCTATCCATGGCCCCTTTCAGATGTTGAGGCATGGGTGCCGTGCCCCATGCTTGGTGAGGTATTCCCAAAAGACGTCGAAAACCATCTGATTAACATCAGATTCGTTTCATCTTTTTGTTCCTCTCCACTGGATAAGTCGGTGTTGCTGAAATTACTTGCAACGTAATGAATTACTACTAATAATCCATGCCCAGTTTAAACTAAGTTCAATTACCAAGAGGGTCCACTACTTGTCGAAATGATTGTAGATTTTACAGAAATCAGGGGTTAATCTTTGGCGAGCATTTTAGTGCCTTTCATATGGGGACTTATTATTTTCGAGTTAAAATTCCAGCGTGCTCGAATTGAAAGCGTCGATTGCGCTTATACATATCTGAACTAGAGCAAAGATCGTACGTGGGGTATCCAGTCTATAGGTAGAGTGGGCCTGTAATTCGTTAATTGCACCATTTTCGGATTTATGCCAAAAAATCAAAATAAAGATTTAACTCTGGTGAACACATATTATTTCACAAATTTTGTTGTCAGACAAATTTGTTCTAAGCTATGATTTAATAAGACAAGGTATTTTAGGTGGCCCCTGCACGTTTAAAAAAATGGACGTCAAGAGCGAGAAACTCGTCAAAATCCAATACTTTGTAAAGTAACCCTAGTTGCTCATACTGATATTTCTATGTTTGGTAAACATTTGTCCACAAAAAAATGATAAATTTCGATTTGAGACAGTCTAGCTTTGAAAGATACATCATTTTTGTCATGTTGCTCGCTCTCGAGGCTTATTTTCTATGTATACAGGGGTCAACCAACTGATTAAATCATAGCTTCGAGCAAGTTTGTCTAAGAACAAAATTTGTTAAGTATCATCTGCTCAAAAGAGATAAATTTTCAATTCGATTTTTTTCATAAATCCCAAAATTCTGCATTTAAACGAGTTACAAGCCCAGTCTACCTCAAGTCTGGATATCCCTCGTATGTTTCTTACTCTTCTCTAACACAGAGTCGAATGAGTTCCGTTTTCTGGTGCCATTATTGTTTCGATGGTCCTTGGAAGAATTGTGTTCAACCATTTGGTGACACTGTTTTACCACTCCCTGGAAACTCGATCCAGACCTCCACAGTTCTCCATCGATTGGGACCAAGACCTGAGACCCTTGTTTCACTCACTACGTTTGGAGCAGCCAGAGCTCCATTAGAAAGCCCAGTAAGTGAGTGGGTAAAAGAGAAAGGAACATGCGTGAGTCAAACCAAAGGCAGAACAGATAGGCTAAACCATGATGAGCGGACTTACCAGCTATGGCCATATCTAAGTCACATGGAGGTATTGATCGCTTGCAAGGTTCAAGATCCACAAGGGTTTTCAACCATGAAAAATCAGAACTGGGACTTGAGTTATGGTCGAAATTCGCATATTTTTCTTCTAAACACATATTTTCAACCGAATGGTACCTGTTTGGATCTTGTCAGAGACGCTTGGTCAGAGTTGAATGAACATATTAGAGAGTAGTTTATTCTCCATGCAATTCATCCAAGCAAACTATTGATCTCGTAGTTTTTCTTTTCTCATTGAGTATGAAAAACGAGATCGAGAATAATGTTCAAGATAATTCACCTAAAAGTTTCGGAAACTCACATCATGATAAAAGATTATTTGTTCTGCTCTCCAATACATTTGTGAAGATTTTGAATGATTAAAAGATCAACTCCTTGTCTTTCCTTGAACGACATATTCAAGTTTCCTGGAATTTGTCATTCAGAATTAAGAAGAAAGTTGGTCATGAAAAGTTTCTAGGAGGTTAGGAATAAGTTTCAGGTTCCCACCCAATTTCCGTCAAAATGAGACTAAAGATCGAAGTACTGAAGAGTTTGTCTGCGTGTCAAATTTGGATCAAAACCCTTAGTGCTGTGTCCCTTTGGACGACCATGTGGAATGGTTCTCAGCTTTCTCCCTTTTTCTTTGTATCCAACGACTTTCTCCGAATGACCTTGGTGGTAAGAGAAGACGTAGTGGTTATATCGATTATTCTGTAGCTGTTGCAATCATATGACTTCAGATTTGTTAAGGTAGTGTTCTCGATCTGTTGGATTGTCAGGATGTCCATGTTTTCTGGATTTACCAACCAAATTTCTGGCTTCATCGCCAAAGGCAAAGGTGAGGCTGCTCCTGAGGGTGAAGTCATCCCCCAACAGGAGAATGGCGAGGAGGTTATGGGAGCTGTCGAAGGAGAAGAGGGTGCTGCAGCTCAAGGCCCAGGAGGTGTGTCAGGCCTAGCCCAGGGCCTTATGATGAAGGCAATGCACGCCAAGGATGGTTTCAAGGAAAAGGCCAGCACCTTCCAGCCGCCCAATCTACAGGGCTTGGGCAGCAATCTGATGCAAAATGTGTCGAATTTCATTCCCGGTCGACGAGAAGAGGAGGTGCCCACACCTCCAGAGCCAAATCCACCCACTGACATGGGCGGTGAGGTTATGGAAGGCGAGGAGCAAGTCATGGAATAGGATAAATGGCGATCGCCTTAACTCCCTGAGCAAGAACACCTAAACCATCTCCTTGAAGATCTTGAGTAGGATTGCTCATTCGATCATCCAAACATCCTATTTATCTCCTTCATCAACCACCCAATTCATATGATGTTCCCATCATGGTGTGGAAGAATACCCTTCTTCTCTTCAAGAGCACCAAAACCACCACCAACCGCAACACCGACACTGACACCGACGACAGCAACAACAACAACAACAACAACAACAACAACTAATACTACTATTAATACAACAATTTTAACAACAACAACGACGATGAAAACAATTATTAATGTTAAAGCGACGAAGGCTGCTCAAACTTCAATACCTAGCATACAGATGTCACGACAACTTCGAACATCAAACTGCTGAAAACGCCGGGGAGAAGTGCGTGACTCAGACGTTTCTCTCGTTCCGGCTTCAGCAGAATCTTTCCATCATTTCATGCCTTTGGAGTCTTTTGAGGCATTACTAACATCGTGCCCTGTTTCAACAACCTTAGAAGTAAACTATCTTCGTTTCAAAGTGTTTCATGTCAATCAGTCTTTGGTCTCAACTTTAATAAACATTTGAATTTTTGCCTCAATTCCTTTTGACACTTTCGTGCTGGTTTTCTCTCAAATAACGATTGTTTGTGATTTGATAAGTTGTAGACTTCGTTTTGATCTTTTCAATTAATTCTTACTTTTTGAACAAAACTTGGCAACAATCTTATTCCATTCGTATTCCATTCACTCATACGTTGATGAAGTCTAAATCAATCCATCCAAAAGTAACCGCCAAATATTTATTTGCAAACATATTTTTGTTTGAGAACGAACGAGTTAAATTGAGTATTGTAAATGCCAACATTGACTAGTGCGTTGAAAATCTAGTAAGAACTTAACTCTGACAGCCCCTTAGAAAGGCTGGAACTCTGATGGCGGTCCTGAATGGTAAGAGGCATCTCGCCATTTTGATAGATCTAGTTTGGGCAAGACTCCACTTCGACAAGAGACTCTAGGGTTGATCTCATGATCTGGCAACACCATGGAATAGACTTGAAGGCTATCAATGTCGTCACTGTTGTCGCATAAGATTCTAGAGAGTTTCACCTTCCGAATCTCGTTAACTTGTTCTAATGTAAAGCTGCTTGGCCAACCGCCATTCTCGTACCAAAATCGGTCACCATGACGAAGATTGTGGAACTGTTTACCGATAATGCAAGCAAACGTAGGTCCAACCATGGAGCCAGGGAGAGGCTTCTCTGAAATTCCGGCTGACCACAAGTCAATGTCATCGGGCGACTCGTAGACCCGCGAGTAAGCTGCCACGGTTTTATTAGCCATCAGCCCATGAAGCTCTTCGAATGAATGAACAGGTGGGAAGCCGCAGAACTCTCTCCATTTGTTGTAACCGGGAATACCATGTTCACGCCCACGTTGGATATTCAGCGACGCCAAATCCATGCCGAATTTCTTCCCGGGCTCTTGAAACAGATGATTGGTGACTTCTTGGGTAACAGAATCGTCATAAGCTTGGGCCACTTGATTGATCAAACCGAGAACATAAGTATCGGCCCAACCGCCTTTATACAAATCGTAAGGCTGTTGCAACATTTCGCTCAATCTCTGGGATCCAACATATCGATGGCTCTTGCTCCATCTCTCAATGGTGGAAGGAAGGAGGGTGTGCCCAAATCGGAAAGCAGCAGTGGAGAAAGCGTTCGAAGCCGATGGGTTGGTGTATGGGTCGTAGGTGTCGGAATATCCGTCTTTAACGAGAACCAAGTCGTGACGATTCATCACATCTTTACCCAAAACCATTGGCAAGAATTCGTTGTAGGTGATATGTTGTAAGACTGCGGAGATGATGTGCCGGGTTTCGTGGAACAAAGTTTCATCATTCCAATGTGGATTGACCTGAGATAGTTCGGTTGCAATTCGATTGTGTTCCCGAACAAGGAGTGTGTGGATCATAGCCAAGACGGTCTGTTCATTCACGCGTCCATCGCCAGCCAAGAAACAGTACACGTCTTCGCTAGGTCGAATGCAGCCTTCGTCGGGCTTTTCCAGTTTCAGAGGCAGAAGCTCCTTCATGTTGAATTCTTCGAATACAGGCAAAACTTTCAGTTGGCCACCTTTGAAGGAGCGCAGGGCCTCCATAGTCTCCTCTGAATTGGAATATACGGTAGTTGCGTCCAACAAACCCGAAACTTCGTTCAAACTGTCCCGAGGACCCAATCTACAGTTGTAGCGGAGAGCCGAAATGGAACGAACAAAATTCATGCATCTTTGATTGTGCTTAGAATAGAACTTATCATTGCTGGGGATTTCAATGGGAAGACAATTGGGATGAGTGGCACCATCGCAACATTTGGGAGTCTTTTCGGTTCGAGGATCTTTCGTTTCACCCGTGAGAGTGATGTCATGATCCATAAACTGTCCCCAAGCCACCAGAAGAATGGTGACGGCGTGATCGTGAAATCCTTCATCGCCGTGCGTTGTTGCCGAGACGAGACGAGCAGATGGCAATGGTCGACCCGTGACGGAGACTCTCGGGGCACTGATCCCGTCCGCAAAATCCGGAGCCAAAAAGCGATGGTGACCATTCATAGCGGCTCCCCAATGAGGGTGATCCACGTTATTGCAGAGGCCTGTAACTGAACGGTAACGCTCCACCTTGCATTTGGGTGTCATCAAAAAGGGAGGGCAATATCGGTTGATAGCTGTCTTTGTGGTATCAATGAGAGGCAAACCATTAGCCACAGCGTCGTGGGAGAGCCCATATTGCTTGGCCAGGAAACGACTAGTTTCATGGATTACGGTGCCCAGATTCCCAATGTCAGCGGGCTCAAACTTTCCCTTGGCTGGAGGTAATCCAACTCGTTCACGGGCAGCGTTGAAGGCAGCATTGACGGCATCGTACGTAATACAGGTATTTTCATCCCCACCGTAGCCATATGAGGGTCCCCCAAAAGCAACGCTGCCATGATCATACAGCGAGGATTTGCCGGCAGACCCCGGGATGATGAGAGCACATCCCGAGTCATCCCTTGAGGCAGCCTCGGGCCCAAAAGGTTGAGTCAAGGCTCCATCCAAATTGTTCAGGAGAACGACGACGGAGGCGACGACCACCAGGAAATGCGAAGACAAAAAGTAATTCATACTATGGGGGAAACAAATTCACAGAGCGGCATCCATTTATACAGGGTTGTCTGAAAGGAAACAATGCAATGGATTAACTTTGGTGCGATGGTATTATTTGCGTGCATAATATTAGCCAAATCAAAATAACCAAGGCCTACGGCTCCAATGCTACGAAAAATATAAGGAAGTTTCCCGGCACTAAATTATCATTCTTGAAAAGCGTCTTGCCTGCGTGTCGGCAATCATAGATGGTCGAGTGCATGTCTCGACGTGACGTGGACGTTCATTTCATGCGTCTGATTATCTAGATGGATGGAAAAGAGATCGTACGTGCACCGAAGCCAGCGCAGTTTAAACAATTGTATACTTCCAAATGTAGCAATGGCTATGGATCTTTCACAAATAATGTTTGAGATATTTTGGACGCTCTTATCAATAGGCCATTGCAAGTTTACATGGGTGAGCGCCATAACTTGCAAACAACACCAATTAAATCACTTTCGTGTCTGTCACGCTTCCATGATCCTTAGTATTGACGCAGCAACTCTGTCGACACGAAGGATGGCAAAACTTTCAAAAAACGAATTTTTCACTTCACCGGCGAAGCAAATGGCTCTATTGATGAAGTGCAACAGTAATAGAATAAGATGAGTCTCTTTTATCTTCTCTAATACACTCAATGTGAAGTTCAAGAGCATTGCCTTTTAGCAATTTCATAACTTTTGCATTGAAAATTGTTTCTTATTAAGATATTCTAAAGCTGAGCCTTGATACACTGTATTTGTTAAGCAACAATCAAAATTGGATGCTAGGAGGTGGAATATCTTTTGAGATAGACGTATTTGAAATCACTCGAACTTATTCAGAGAGAATGGGTATTCAAAATTTAATCCAGTGATCAAGTAGAAGTTATTCTTGTACTAAAATGAATTTTCGTGGTGTCAGCGACTAATATAAGCTCAAATCAAATATTATTATGACATCATGTATTTTTGTGTCCAACTTTGATTTTAGTTACGTTATGCATTACTCCATGCAGACAAATAAGGTATTCTTTGATCGAAATTGGTCTAACTCTCACCGCAATTTCGATCACCTTAGACAATTCCATTATTTAAAAGTCGAATCGATGTTTTGGACTTTTCAAATAAAATTAGGAACTCTTTCTGCATATAAAAGTTGAACAAATTCCTCTTAGTGTTTAACATTTGCTTAAAAAACCAATGAAGTCAACCGATTCCAAGTTTTTTTTGTTGATCACTCGTTATTGAATTGTCCTTACCTGGATGAATTCCTACTTGGCAAACTTCTTAGGAAGGAGCTCGACTTTGCAATGTCACACGGAGCATGTATTTGCTTGTCTCTTCTAATGTGGAAGCATGGGGGTATCGGCGTGGGCCCGCCAACGTCCTGATTGAAGTTGTAGACAGTGATGGTGGTGGTGGTGGTGGTGGTGGTGATGGTAAGGGAAGGGGGCTTGCTGCTGGGCGATTCGTGGTTGAGATCGCCTTCCTTGGTTCTAGTCACTAGCAGGATCCATCATCCATCCTATTCGGGCCCGAAGCGTTTCCTTCGAGAGGTGTGGAGCACACCGATCACTGGGAAGGTGGAGCCCTTCGAGGTACTCTTTCCTCCCATCTGGTTAAATCGGCCCGATCCGCTAACTAAGAGCCCTCCCTTCCCTGAAACCAAAAGTTCATACGGTGTCCTGGACAGCTCGACATTAGAACTGGATACGAGGAAAACATCGCCCAAGATTTAGAATTGAAGATTCAGAAATTTCGTACATTAGGCTTGACAAATAAATTTTGTGAGCACTATGTACTATTCAATGATTCAGAAATACTGATTTATTGCCTCAGTTACGGACCGAAAATTGGTGATTGTCACCTAATGGACAAATTTAAGAATTGATGGCGAAAATCATATACTCGCATAATTCATGAGTGGAACTATTCAAAGACATCTTAATTTCTCAGGACGAATTTCAGAAATACAGCTTAAGGCCTCTCACTGTACTAAAATGAGAGGTTATTTCTGTGCAGTAAATGTTCCTTTGAGTTTTGATTGTGGTAACTTGGCCGAAAGTGGTATTCTGTAATATATCCTTCGTTGAGATCCTCGAACTATTTTAGAGGACAAAAAATTCATTAAAATGCACCATATTCTTCATTTTTTATTGTTTTTATTTTTTTTAATCTTTTTGCCATGATTCGAACATTTGAAGTTTTCCAAGCTATAATATGGTTAAGAGCTGAAACAAGCTGGATGAAAACTTCTTTCCGATTTTAACTAACCTTTAACATGACAATTCTTTTAAGTTTGTCACTTATCCACAACTTTTGTCAAGAACATAAGCCAGTCAACACTATATCAACTGACTTTTCAGCTATGGTTCTAACAAGTAGGTGGAAAACTATGCTTTTCTTAAATATGATCTTGACCTTAAGTTAGAAAGAATATGTTTCCTCTCCGCATATCGTGAAGTTCTTCTATGGATACAGTAACCACTGCTGGCAGGATCTTTAATTCTCAGACAGACTACTCCGCTTGTATTTTCAAATAATGTTGGGAACCAAGTTTATTGTGAAAGATCACCTTTATGATCCAAAGATGTGGTTTCATAGGAAATGAACCATTGGACAGGATAATCATTTGTTTAATGTTCAGGACCTTAAAAAATTCACAAACTTGCTTGCGTTTCAGGGAGAATTTTTTTTTGATTTGGGCTCATCTATATTCAGGATTCAATAGGTCCCCAATTGGAGGAAATCGGGCGGCAGATAGAGGCCAAAATGAAATGCAATAGTCCCAAATTCCAGAGTTTCATCAAGGTTCGCACTGGATGATTTTGGTGCTCCATTTGATTTCTTTTGGTGGTTTATGAACCTGTTGTAGATCAGAAAAATTATTACATGACAACAAAACCAATTTTCTTCCCTAACTTTAGGGAACCATAATGAAGAAATGACATTTTAAAGCATTCTAGAGGAATAACCAGACAGGAAAGCTAAAGTAAAATCCCACCAAAGTAATTCCATAGCTTGGATGGTCGTGGTGGAGGTGTTATTTTGATAATTTAAAAAAAAGACAGTGTACAATCAGCATATCAGGTTTATCGAGACTTTTGATTGGGAAAATTTCCTTTCACAGAAAGCTTGTGGATGTACCCGACCAATAAAAGCTCTTTTTTAATAATGTCAACCTGTAAGGTGACAGAAATAAGCTCGATAGCTAAAAAAAATCACATTAAGGGTAGTGAATAAATATTTAAAGAATTCAGGAGGCTAATCAGAAGCGCAAACTTTTGGTTCCAAAATGAAAATTTTCAGTGTTGGCTTGGAAACAGGATACTCGTTAGTTCAAAGACGTTTGCAGATGCAAAAATCTTTTTACGGTTTGGACAAATTCAATTCTTAAGACTCTTCATGAGGTCATGAAGCTAAGATATGGAACATTCCTTTCATTTTCGGGCAAATAATTTGACATTTCATAGTCTTTGAAGCAAGCGTTGCTTACGTTCATTCATTCACCTTGCTCTAGTCGACAAGATCTTATGCTGAAGCCAACTTCACAACAGCTCACAGCCCTGGAAGCTTTTGAAGAGGATGGAAGAATGAGCACGTCCGTCAATCTTTTGGAATTCAAATCCTGCCTGACCTTCATCAAGCACAATGGAACAATATGTCAAATTCAGATTTGGGAGTTTATCGAACCATTCGAATGCTATCAAAGAGCAAATGCCATTTAGGTTTTAAAAAACCGCACAACTAAGCAAGAAGACTATATTTCTGTGAGACACTTCGAGCTTGTATAAATGGAGTTTAATATATAAATATTGTAACTACAAATATTGCTTGATTTGATTCTTAAAGCATGATATTCCCATTACACTAGTTAACTTTTCTTCATCTGACAATTTATACTAGTGATGTGTTTCGAGTTGAGAGTGCTGCCAAAACTGAACTAGTAAATCCGGCCATTGTAAGCGCCGAGTTTGCGTATTTATTCCACATTTTCATTTTACCAGTCCCTTCGATTACAAACACTGTTTCTTGTCAACAAATGATCAAACACGTTAATGCATCAAATAACTTTTAATTCTTTTAATTTCATTGCAATGGGTAGAGAGTTTTTTTACTTTAGTTGAAAAAGGCATGTGCAAAACAGTTTCGCTGAATTGGTGTTCGACAAGGGGAATGGACTCTTGTCAAAAATAGTGTCCCCTTTTTGTAGAGTACAATCATGTTGTTCTTTGGCGTTGCTATAGACAAGATGCGCATGTATCAAATAAACTATCTTACTTTCCTTACTTATTTCTAAGGCATTTTGAGCACATGCATGTGGATGGTTATATTTTGCCTTAAAATACATTAATTCCTATCGATAACACTTGATCCATTTGAATGATGACATAGTAACCCACGACTGAAAGGTCATCTTTCATCCTACATATTAGTGGTGACGACTTATGCTAGTGGTAAAGTTTTTTCTAATGCTTCGTCAAGTCATTTTTGTCTCTATCACCGGAATCGGAATCATCGGATCCAATGCTTATATACGTTGAGTCGTGTTGTTCTATATTCTGGTGATGAGTGTTTTCTTTTTTGCCATAGGGTGGGGGGTAGAGGAGAGGGGAATTCGAGAATAAAAAGATTTGTTGAGTTGTGGAGATCAAGGGCAAACAAAATTTTACACATGCCATCCCATAGGTAATGACCAAATACCCTACTTCAAGAAATGTTTCAAAATAAATGGGGATGCATCATTCAGTAAGTTAACGCCTGGGATTGATGCCATGCTGTTATTTCATAAGACTACATGCAATTGTTGTCATCACTACGAGTCCGTCCAGCTGGCCATACCTACTATATTTCTCTTTCTCTGGAGGATGCAGTCCTGCCTCCGCTTCAGTTACGCCAGCCATAGTACTATCGTGTATAGTGTACCTTTCCTGCATGAAGTGTGCACGAAATTGTTTCTGAGTGGGTCACTGGAACAAAAAAAAAAGAGTGTGTATTTTTTTATTTCCCTCACCTCCTCCCCACCCATCTCACTTAGCACGGGACATTTCGCGCGAGTGTAGCGTATGTTTATTCATTTTGGCAGGACAGAGAGGCGTGGACGCTTCTCTAAGACATTGGAGGGCCGATAAAGCTCACTGGTTCATCCCTTCGCCCGTCCATCTATCCATCCATCCATTTGTCTATCCCTACGTCCATTGACTGTGAAGTAATTCACTAGGTGGTGATAGTAGGTGTAGTAGTAGGTGAAGGCCCTTGCCAGCCTGACAAACTAAGGCAAGGCGGCAATCATGCGTCCATTTAACGAAAGACCCTGAACTTTAAAACCAATGCAATCGGCAGCAGTTTTACCACCGGCGCAGCGGCGGTTGCTCCATACGCCATGGCTTGGCGATTGAATGGATCATGCTGTCAGAGATGTTGGTTGGAGTAGGTTGCACAAAAATTGGAAATAGCAAGAGTTGGAGTACATCTATACAAGTGGCGATAGTTATCGCAGTAGAAGTTGGACCAGTAACTGGAGAAGAAATAGTAGCAGAAGAAGTGGTTGTACTACTACTCAGCCACATCTACTACTAAGACTACTCCGACTCCTGCACTGGAAGATAATAGTAGATTGGTGGTGGAAGGCAGTTGAAGAGATTGGGTAGGGTGTTGGTTGGCATTTATGAAGTTCATTTAGTACTCATTCTACTATTCTACCCTCCACCCAGCGAGGCGCAGTGGCTTGTTCCTAACTACATTGGTGGCACTGAACACTACTTTGCGTGCCTCCAATATTTAACCATGTTGTAGAGTTGGTTGGTGGGCCCGTTGGTTGGGAGGTTGGTTGGTTGGCTGGCTAGTTGGTTGGATAGATAGATTGTCAATCGCTTGACAGAGACAGGTCCTACATCCCCAGGGCGAATTTGCAACACGAAAAGGAAGCCACCTCTTTTGATTAGAATTGTGAGGAATTATGTAATAAAAGTGGTATTAGTCTTCAAAGGATCGTAATTTTGTGAAAGATGGGATCGCTTCAAACACAAAGGGAGCTAGCTTCTTTTGTGTCATTTGCTGAAATAGGGATCATTCAGGAACCCCTGGATCATTGTACTTGTGAGTCCAAACCGATGACATTTTAGCCATCCTTCAAAAATAGGAATACCTGTTTGAAGAGTTTGCAAATGATTCATTCACCTGAATGCTTTTGAATAACGGATTTGAGCGTGGAATCTGTTGCTTTTAACTTTCGCTAAGAATTAACACTAGAATATAAGGGAAACTACGCCTGGACTTCAGTAGCTGGGAGGTTCCTTTGCACGCACTGAAAGTCAAATTTGATTCAACATGTAGCATCTCGAAGTGTTCAATGGACGACTAAGAGCACTTTAGAATGAACAACACCGGCAACAACAACAACAACAACAACAACAACAACAACGAAGGGAGTGTGTGACCTCCAAGCAAGAGGAAGAAACCCTGGTGACGGGAATGATAATGTCCATGTTTTAGCCAATCCAAGGGCACTTTCTTGTAATACTCACTCAAGGGCACGGAAGTTGACTATCAAGAAGACACGAATCTTCCTTCATTCGGTCAGGTTCGGATGCTTGTGAATAATGTATGGGTGAGCACCAGACAGAGATATGGATGAATGACTGACTGACTGACTGATTGAACGACTGAATCGATGGGCTGGTGTTGTGCTCAGATATTTCAACAAAATTTAATCCTCACGTCCGGAGCATGACCACCAAAGAACTCCACGATAGCTCATTCTTATGCGAGATCGTTTTTCATATTTATTGTTCCGAAAGGGTATATTTTGTTCTTTTTGTTCATCAAGGTAAGAGTGGTGAAAAATGGGAAAATTAATACTTCCCATTTTCATGAAAAGCATTCTCCCATTCTCCTTTGTTACGAAGGAAGCTAAGAGGAAGCAATCTCTCTCCCGACCACGCACGCCAAATCAATGTTTTTGTGCTGCTTTTTGGTAAAGATGTCTAGTAATATTTAATTTCTTTAGTTGTTTCTTCTTCTCTGGATGTGTAAATAGCAAACTAACAATAACTACATTCGATTTCGACAAAATCTCGGGATAGCCACACCCTCGCTCTAAGAATCTGTTCAAACGTTAGGATGTAGTGGGCAAGGATTAAAGAGCCCAACTAGAAATAGATAAACACTGACAACCCAAAAAGATCGAATATGAAAAATGTCATTTCAAATACAGAGACATCAATCAATGTTTCGTGAGGCTGAAGAACTTTCATGATGACGAAAATTTTGCCTTGGAGCCACGAAGTGAGTCTGAAGAACGCTTATTTGAAGGAAGATCAAGATTAAAAGTGCCACGGTGGAGCTTCTACTAACCAGTAACCAGGAAGCATTTTTTACATCATCCAAACGACCCCGGTCAACAAATGTCAAGGTTTACAAAGTTGATTTCCAGAATAAAACAAGAAATGTAGGCGCAATTCACAGAGCCATTTGTTTCATCGAAGCTTTATGTTACGGAAAACGTACTTTAGACCAATGATGAAAGGACAGGGCTCGTACTTTCGAAATTTGATAGATAGGAAATTAAGGTGAAAAGGCGTTTTCAACATTGATGATAAAGCCATGTAGATAAAACAAATATCAAGGACATAAAAATAGAAGGATTTTGATAATCATTTATGAATGTACGCAAAGAGCAAGATAAAGGGACCCGTTAGGTTTTTCAATTTTGAAATAACATAATGAATCGCACTATTGTCTAGCCTCTAATGGACTCTCAGAGTCGGGTTTAATTAGAGGTTGCGCGATTTCAACATCAAAACCTTACGTTTTCTAGTGTGATTTCCTTCTTCTCTTGTGTTGTATGGTCTCTGATGGACCTCAACCTACAGGGTTAGGCAGAATTAGTGAAACATGGATATTATGAAATAACTCTTTACCAACAAGGTTAATAGGAAAGGATTGTTCTAAGATGTTGGTTCGCATACAACATACTATAACATAATGGAATATTATTTGTCATGTACCCCTCTGAGACAAACCACCGCCCTGAACGTCTTGATATCAATGTTACAACTTGCACGCACCTATTCCTCCTCTTGGTTATCATCCCATGTTGCTTCAACTATAACCGAAAGTGGCCCTTGTTACCCTTCTTGGCCTTTTCAAGATCTAACCATAAGTAATGGGGACAAATTTTAGTCTTTAGCCATCTTGTTCATGGATCAAGCCGGATTTCATGTAATCTTACAAGTAGTGGCCTTGACCATCGTGGGAGTTCTCACCCTCTTTTTGCCACATTGTCCAGGGTTCCATGACAATATTCCTGTATCCTATTACGGTTTTAAACCTTTCATTTGAAATTGTGGCTCACACCAAGGGCCTTAATCATGGTCTTGAATCTAATGTTTCACTAATTCTGCCTAACCCTGTAGACTACTGATGCCAGGGAAAAATGCTCAACAAAGACTTTATTAGCAAACTACCTCAAAGACAAGTTTAAATACAAAATTTAGACTTACAATGCAACAACTAGATCCCTTTCTATCACCTTTATAGTTAAATATTTAAATTAAAGCCAAAATGTCCCTTGTCAAATGCAATTTATGTCAACTCCCTGGTTTTAGCAGTCTCTCTCTCCCTTTTTCAAAATTGGGACTTCCAGCACCGAGAAGTACGATATAAAAACTTCGATCAGGGGCACTTTATGCTTGTAATGTGGGCAAACAATTATTGCAATCAAAAAATGAATAGTTATATGTTCCTAATGTTCGACCCGACTATCTCAGGGTATTTTGCCAAAATTTTATGTCAATCTATTACAACAGTTCAGAGAACAATTGCACACAGTTGAGCTACTCTGGGTCCAATAAAACAAGGATGGCTCAAGCCAGGATTACTTTCAAAATACACACTGGGTCCGATTAGTACAATGAAAATTCAACGGAACAATACATTTATTGCAAAAACCTCACATTTTAGTACAATGATCGGACCCAGTGTGTATTTTTGAAATTCGTCCTGACGTACAGTGGTTCCTGAATAAAACAATCCACCATGATTTGAGTGCCGCGCCCCCTCCCAACCCCTTGAAATTTTACCTGGAGCTGGACCCGGTCCCAAATATCATTTTACAACGTTTACATCGTTTGTTAAGGAATGTCACCGATGTCACATACTTGTTTTTGTAATATTGGTGCTTTCCTTAGTAAGCAAAGATTGGACTGACTTTGCCCCTGTTCAAGGAGGACGGTATTACGTGGAGTGGGACATAGATATCGAAACATACTATAACATAACGGAATATTATTTGTCATGTACCCCTCTGAGCCAAACCACCGCCCTGAACGTCTTGATATCAATGTTACAACTTCCACCGACAGCTTGGTTGGTGAATAGTACAATGAATGGTCTTCTGGGAATTGATCACAAACAGGCAGGGTGGGCATTTGATTTTTGGACATTTTGTCCACTCCTGTCCAAAAGGTGTCCAAAAGTGTCCAAAAATAAGGCTGTCCAAAAATAGGAGTGTCCAAAAGTGTCCAAAAATAGTAATTCAAAAAATAATGGTGAAAAACATTTTTAGAATAACATTCTACAACTTACTCTCCAAAATAAACGTCACTTGACGAAATGTAAGCAAGATTAAGTCAATTCAGCATAAGAAACTTACACTTAATACATTAAATGAGCCAATAACTTGAAGGCCAAACTGGACATTTGAACTTTCCACTCTTTTCATTTGACCACCGAGCATCGTCCAAAATGTGGGAAAGAATGATCGACTGAAGGAATGAACGAACAAACGAATGTGAGACTGGGACTACTAATAACACGCTCACACCACACTTCATGTTAAACATAGTATGCGAGTACATTTTAAAGCTAATTGTGTCTTGATTTGTGACAAGAGAAGGTTACTTAGTATTTTGATTTATATTCTAAAGTTTATCATTGCTGCAAGTGTTTCCCATCCAAGAGGCAAGAAGTCTTTTGACCTGACTGTCCAAAAAATGTTAACTATAATAAAGCACATTCAAACTGATATCAGATTGCAATGTGGGTATTATAATGCTTTTGCCAAAGAATTAAAGCAGTGTTGTTTTACTAATAAAAAAGACAAGACTCTTGTTTACAGATGAGGAAATAAAATGTTTATCTTGAAACATTTTGAACAGTTACACACATTTTACCATATTGTATAAACAAAACATTTATTTTTTAACAATTTATTAACAAGTTATCATGGCAAAGTTTATTTCTCCAAGTAATGTTCCCATTAATAGAACTATTTTTGTTTAAGTACACAACCATGCATTCTTTAGAATTCAATTCCTTATGTAGTGTAACTGGTTTTTCGTCTGATTTGTACAACTTTCTTTTACGTTTGTTGGACTTTTGGACACTTATGGACATCTTTTGGGGATTTTTGGACACCCTCTGGGAATTTTTGGACACCTTCTGGGTATTTTTGGACACTTTTGGACACTAGGGTGTCCAAAATGCTCTTGATGTCGAAAAATGCCCACCCTGAGTGTAACTGGTTTTCGCCTGATTTTTACAACTTTCTTTTACGTTTGTTGGACTTTTCGACACTTATGGACACCCTCTGGGGATTTTTGGACACCCTCTGGGAATTTTTGGACACCTTCTGGGTATTTTTGGACACTTTTGGACACTAGGGGACACTAGGGGACACTAAGGTGTCCAAAATGCTCTCGAAGTCGAAAAATGCCCACCCTGCAAACAGGTTTATTGTACTGTTTTGCCAACCAAGAACCACTGTACTAGAGGACGAATTTCAGAGCAGTGTCCATGACGTGATCAATGGGAGTGATTACCGTATCATTTTACGGACCTGCTGCCCTTTAGCAGTGTAGGCTTGCCAAAAAAAATCCCAGTTTTCAAGGGTCAGATTTTCGAAAAATGTTGCATTTATGGGCAATGGCATGGTTAATGTATGTTGAGAAGTATTGCAAAGTATTTTGAAAACAAATGGAGAAATTGGAAGCCTTCAATTAAACAAATTATTTGTTTTTAGGTTTATTTGCCCCTGGAGCCGATCTCCTCTGGCCATGTTCTTATTCAAAGTTGGGCATTCCTAATTTCAAAGTTCGGAAGAACCCTCTCAAGTTACGTAGTGAAATATTAGATAAAAGCAACAAAACATACTTTTTTGCAAATACAATGTCAAGAATTGCTATTTCAACTTAAATTTGTGCAAATAAGAAAGGCATTGTTGCAATTACCAGGCCTTAACCTTCGTTTTAGTTACCTCGCACGCTCATCAGAAACACAGGTCTTCCGAACTTTTTTTCCCGCCAAAAATGATGACGTCACTAGTAATTGCTGTAATTACTTGGAAATGTATAACTTTGGAAATGGCCTCAAATTGAGGAAATTCAATGTTTTTCTCAAACGTCGTGGTACCAGCAAAGAAACAGCTTACCTAACCATCCGATTAACACGACTTTTTAAACAACTTACTCTTCAGTTTTCGAAATCTTTTGCCTTTAAGTAGTGAGTGAACTCCTTCATCAATATTTCGTCTACGTAAGTTCTTGACTTTTCGACCGAAAGGTCTCAACGTTCCCAGAGCGGGAACATCATATTTGAGTACCTAAACACATCAGAATCCTAAATTTAACGATTCATTTATGTCAGCTGAAGTTCTGTTACTGTCAGTAGCAGTAATTTTGATAAAAATGAGACCTAAAAATGATTCCCGTTTGTCTTAAATTTTTTAAAGTCTTGAGAAATGGAAATAAAAGATTTAAAACGTTTGTAAATTAATAATATATGAGACCGTATTTATCTTACGGCTAAATTTGAAGTCCATATTTGATGGTCAAAACATTCTTTGATGCACTAGACGAAATGCACATTTCATGTTGAGTTATGGTGTTTTTGCTCACCAATGTTTTGTATGAAATGTTTACGGAGACTTGGTAAACAGGCAAATTAGCTAAAGATGCGACAAGTTTTGCCAAGTGCTACTTTAAAATTCTCCATAAATGTTAATTCAAGTTTTGTTATTGGTCAAATCATCTTTAAAATGCATTTCCAGTTTAAACATAAAAATAGTTAACAAATATGGTTCTCGTCGAGGCAACTAAGTGCACGAGAGCGGGAGAGCTTGATCGATCAGACAGATGTTGACTTGACTTGCGTACTGGCAAACTTTCTTCAACTCGAGCCAGATTCAATGATGGTTTAACTGACGAATTCTTTGAATTGATTGACATGATTAGCAATTGCAAGCCTCCTTGGGAGTGGAATCTTGAGTTAGAGAATGATTCTTCGATCCCCCGGAAGGCTTATGTTGAACGCCTGACTCGGCCGCATTCAAATCCAAGCTTCCATCCTGAATACTCTGGAAGATGTGCTTGGCTGTCTGGGCAAATGCGTCCTCGACCTTCTCGCCCGTTTTGGCGCTCGTCTCCAAAAAAGCCAAGCCGTTCTCTTCGGCAAATTGCTTTGCCTCTTCGTAGGTGACGTCACGCTGTGCTTCGAGGTCACACTTGTTTCCAATGAGGAATATCACCTGAAATGAAATCAATCGCTTTCTCACTGACAGCCAGTTATTTACATTGCGTCAATTTCAATTAGCAGTAAGGGTCGCACTTTGTGGGATAAGCTGAAATCCAGTTTGGAAGTAATCACTAGTTTTTGTAACAACCATTAGCTAAGCTTACAAGTAAACAAGTTTCAAGTTTTGTGAAACAAAGGAAGCACTGACTTCAACAACAAATTATTCGATTTTTTTTTCTCATTCTTGCTTCTTGACTATCTCATGATATTTCCCACTGGCCTTTCCATATTAACAGAAAATATATATATTACTCTTTCATGTATTACAACTACTGAGGTGTCATTCTTATCAGCTCGATAAATTCATGTCATGAGACCTTTGATTTACAAAAAAAAAAAATAACTTGGACACTTTTGACTCCCAATTGTCTGTGTATTGGATATTGTAACCGTATGCAATTTCCCATTCCTCAAGAAGGGGGTCGATAAAGTTTGCCTCAAGTGAGCGTTTTAAATCATACCGCTATTGAAATGCTCAAATGAAAATATATCGCTAGGCACATAAATTCCATGTACCATGATTAACAATCAAACTACCTAAACTTGAACTTTTCCAGGTTAAAGTTATGTCGTTTCATCCTTTGTTCCCAAAGTTTCATAATGTTTACGGGCTACATACCAACGTTGTTGGGTAGTTATACCTAAGATCATCTTACCGCGCCAAACGCATTTTTAGTAACAAGGGGCCAAAGGTACAAAAGTGTAAACTTATTAATACATCTTCGTAGCAGCGGCTCTTTCTAAGGGGTACAAGGACACTTTGAACAAAGAAATCAGCTTAGGGCACCAATGTTTCCATGTCTCGGCTCCGGTTTCACATAATATTGGTTGATATTGAGACAGAAGTGGCATGCAATGTTGGAGGTTACTTTTCTCCATTTGCCTTAGCAAAAAAGTGCTATAAGATTTAACAGGCAAAAAAAAAGGTTTCTACGGGATGCCCCTCTTAACCCGAAGCCTAGAATTACAAACCGTGTGATTCAGTCAAAAACCTCATACTCTATGTATACGGCCACAATACTGACAAGTGTTGGGGCTTACGGTATTTGGATTGGTTAGATTGCGGGCGTCGGTGAGCCAACTACTTAAATGGTTGTAAGTAGACCGCCGGGTCACGTCATAGACCATGAGCGCTCCGGCGGCCCCCCGATAATAGGACCGAGTCACGGCCCGAAAACGCTCCTGACCGGCCGTGTCCCAGATTTGGAGCTTGATCTTTTGACCCGACACCTCAATAATCCGCGTGCCAAACTCAACTCCGATGGTGTGAGGACAATCCGCCATAACTGAAACGACAGCAGATTGAGCTTTCTGAGAATCATACGTAGGCTCAAAAACCCAGAAAAGCCGTTACACTCAAATGCATCCGCATTTGCACACAACGAGATCAAATTTAAAGATCTAGAACTAGTTGGGAATGGCTTACATTTCTTCTCTGTGAACTGATGGAGGAGACACGACTTGCCCACGCCCATGTCGCCAATGATGATGTATTTGAAGATGTAGGAATAGTTGTAGGGCGTGACGGAGGACGACGAGCCCGATGTTGAAGAGGCCATGATTGCGGATATCAATCGATCCGACCTATGAGGAGATCGTAGACTTCCGCTTTATTTGGCGTTGTCCTCGAATCAAGAAGATAAGGAGCGGGAAGGCAGGAAGAGAAAAAAAGGTGGTCAACGGGCGGACGGGCGGGTCTGGGGCCTCAGATGGACCTCAGGGGGTCAATGGTCCAGGGTGCTGGGTTTCTGAACGGACAGTTGGGGCTGTCAATCCATGTTTTGGCCAATGAGAAGGGCAGACTCGGCATGGGAGCAAAAGAGCCTCAAGATCCGAGATCGATGACAATGACGACGACGACGACGACGACGAGAGGGGAGAAGACCCGATGAATTCTTAACCGTGATTTGAGCCCGCTGGAATCCCAAACGAAGAGAGCGTGTACGAGCACAAAAGCCAGCAAGCAATGCAGTCGCAATTAGCCACCGAATTGTGTTACGTGAATTAGTAGAAACACTGTCCGATGCTCGTGGAGAATCAGGGCGTAATTTCGTCCTTGTTTGTTTGACAGTCTGCGACTTGGTCTGTCCGCCTGTCTGTCTGTTTGTACTTTGTACGGATGAATCAGGGTGACCAGGCCTTTCCTATTGGATTCGAACGGAATCTGAAATATATCAGAACAGAATCGGACGGATTTGAAAATCTACTTGAGGCTGTAAATTTTGTATCGAAAGGTAGTTTTGGTAAAGATCTGTTATGACAAGGGAGTAGAAAGATAATTTTTAACTAAAATTTTCATTATTATTATTGTTGATGTGAATAATGTGAAAAATGACCTATTAGGGGCAAATGCATTTGTTCATTAACAAAACACTGATTATTGTTGTAAGGACATTTTGTTTTTTGAAATACTTTATGAACAATAAAATAATTTCATCGAGCATCACAAGATGATAAATAATAAATAATAAAACAAGTGATTCGAAACGATTGTGTAATTTTACTTTGTTCCATAACATCAATGTCGAATAAAAGAATAGTTTTAGGAAGACATACTGCTGCACAACATAGAAGTTGGTGCCAATTGAGATGTGTGAAATTGGGCCTTCAGAAATAAGGTGGCCTTTTCAGGAGATAATCGTCGCCTTACAACGCTCAAGGTGTGGCCAATCACAGTCCATTGATCGTCGCTGAGGAGGTCGTTCCATTCTGCTAGTTGGACACCATCACTCAGAGTAAACAAATGAGCCAAAGCTAATGCAATGGAGTTGGTCAAATTCATTTTGTGCACGATTTCCCCATCATTAATATCGTTGCGCAATGTAAGGTCCAGAACTTGGACCAAGGCTTGAAATATCTCATTACCATGATCACCCAAATCAGTGCGTGTCTCAAGATAACACAAACTCTGACAAACCGTATTCAGCACTTTGAAGTTGTGGCAGTCGCTTAAAAGTACCAGAAGTGTCGTGATCACACGTTCCATCTGTTTTATTTCCCGTAATAATTGACTGTTCCGTAGAAGGTGCCCTAGGGCGTAGCATCCATTCCACTTGACTTTCATCACTTGAGAATGGTGTATGGTTTGATTTAGAGCTAGCACACTTTTCAGGCCAATTTCGAGCATGTCAGACACAAGGTGCTCATCTTCTAGACAGGATAACTCTTCCAAATTGATGCATCGAAGCAAGCACCCCAAGGCCCGAAGGCAATTCACTTTCGTATTGACGTGAACGGATTGTCCCGGTGCTATGAGGGCTGGTATTTTTGACAAAAGTCGAAAGACACTAGGCCAGGGATACCCAACCTCTCCCAAAGGGATTTCAGCTAGCGTGTCCCCTAGATTGGCTAAAGCCCATGTGATGTTTATCAAAGGGTTCTTTAGGGAACAATTACTTTGACCATTGGTTTCTATTGCATCCAAAATGGCTTGCGTGCAATCCACTAGAAAACTCACGTCACTCTGCGAGTATTTGAAGGAAGCCAAAACTCCGAGACATCGAAAACAGGAGCTAGACACGGGTGGATCGGAAGCACGGCAATTGGAGAGAACAAATGAAACAAAAACCATCTGTTTATCCGGAGCAAGCCCATCAAAAATGAGCTCTGGAATTTCGGCTAGGCAATCACAATAGGCACTTTCTAAAGTTGAGTCTCTCCGTTCTTGGATGCGACCCACTACGTTGGCCTTGAGTAGGGCAGCCCAATGCGCCTTGTGTGGGATCGAGTGGGTCTGATCGTATTTGGCGATGGTTTTCAGGAGCCTCAGTACATGTAGAACTAATGAATGGTCGTCATGGTTAATCAACGAGATGATCCGACATTGAAATTCGCCATAAAGTTGCGCAATTACCATATCATTGTGCTCGGAGGCGGCCAATTGACCCAGATTTTGAAGGCACACGTACCGAATATTTCGGTCCATAGTAGCATTAGTGCTCAACGCTAATTCACCAAAGAGGCCAATGGCTTCTTCTCGATGCCCAACTCGACTGTCTTGAGGCAAGCTGAGATGTAACATGAGATTAAGCCCACAAATCTGCGACACCGGGTTGCTTGAACTCACAAGTCGACGAGCCGTCCCCATCAACGTGACAATGGGCTCGAGCGCAATCTTTTTCAAGGGTAACGACTTTAAGAAGTGGCTGAGGGTCTTGCTAGCTTGGCTTTTGAGCGAAATGTCGCCGTGAGGGTCGGCCAGGATTTCGTCAAAAATGAACAATGTGCGAGCAAGTGAATCACCCAAGTTCTGGTAAAGGGGCGTGAAGCTCGTACAGGACAAGCCCTTCTTCTTCTCGATATGGACAAAGTATGTTCCAGCTTTGTCCACGAACCCTTGCAACAAACTCAGCGCTTTGAGCATCAAACTCGTACTGGTGGCGTTGAACGAGCTCAACCTGTCCAAGACGGATCGTTTATAAGGATTGATGGCGGAATCGGGCAAGATGACGATCCACAAGCGGAACACGGCCACTCGATCGGTGGCCTTCCGCAACCACATGGTCAGACAATCAAGGACGAGCTCCTCCAGCGCTTCCCGCTCTCTGGCCGACAGGCTAGCGGCCTTGGATTTGCGAATGGCCATGACGGAGCGCTGAGGACCGTGAGCCTGGTAGAAGTGGCGTTGATCGGTGATGGCGCCCAAATCCAGTAGACTGAATAACAGGTTCAGCAACGGGCACGACCAGGCCGGCTGGCTCAGGTCCAAGGTCTGGTCCCATCGACCTAAGAGCACGAGGAGGGCGTCCAGTCGGCTTAGAAGTCGGCCTAGACCTTCAGACGTGAGTTCGCCCTCGCTTTCATTGAAGGCTTGGATCCACGCGTTCCATTTGTTATCGTCACGTTCTGGCTGTTGTTCTTCTAGTGCCTGTTTCTCTTCCCTCCCCTGATTTCCCATATTTGACCGGAGTTTAGACTCCACCTTCTGTCCGAAATAAGTGGGAGGAGATGTAGGATTTGACTCCGGTTTATTTTAGACTAAAAATGTCTAGGCCGTTTTTTGTTTGTGCCTCCTTCCTTCCTTAGTCGAGTTTGACAATCACAACAAACGGACTCAGGCTCAGTGCTGCCAGAGCCCTCGGGTAAATATATGCCAAAAAACAAACATGCCAAACGGGTAGTGATAGGACTGATACCCCCTTGATCTCAAGTAGCTTGAGACGGTACCAAAAGAAATAAGGACTTAGAGGCTTAATGCCAAGGTGAAAATCTCTAGTGCTGCCATTTTTACCCCAGCTTATTCTACGTCCTTTTCTACATTATTAAACATTTTTCAAACCAATTGCCTGAGGTTATAGGCTTAATGCAAACTACCTCTTTTAGCCAGCGACTCAAACTTGTACAACAGGCTAATTTGACTCTTAAAATTAAAATTTAACGTCCATACTTATCTAAATTGCGATGTTGCTCTGTTTGTCATGATTAGGGACAGGAAGTTTAGACGAATAAAACTGGCAAATTAAACGAAAAAAGACGAATAGAATTGCCTGATTAAACGAAAAAAGACGAATAGAATTGCCTGATTAAACGAAAAAAGACGAATAGAATTGACCGATTAAACGAAAAAAGACGAATAAAATTGACCGATTAAACGAAAAAAGACGAATAAAATTGACCGATTAAACGAAAAAAGACGAATAAAATTGACCGATTAAACGAAAAAAGACGAATAAAATTGACCGATTAAACGAAAAAAGACAAATAAAATTGACCGATTAAACGAAAAAAGACAAATAAAATTGACCGATTAAACGAAAAAAGACAAATAAAAAGTTCCCATAAGGCGAAAAAAACGAAAAAATACTTGTAGGACGTAAAAAGTCGAATCCATTCCCCAAAAAGGCGAAAGAAACTGGCTTATAAGAGATAAGAAAAATTAAATGCCCGTACAGACGAAAAAAAGACGTTTGAAACTGCTCCCACAAAATACACGAAATGTTTACCTATTGATGGGGACCAATATGTCTGCTTGTGCAAAAACGGCGAAATCTAGAAAATTTAAAAAAAGAAGTACCTAATGCGTAAGAATTAGCCAGTAGCACATATGTCAAATAAAAACCAAGAGTTAAAAAATGCCTCTTTTAAAGGAACGTTTTCATTAGAGCTATACTTTAAATCAGATTTGCAAATCCAATAATTGTTTTGATGGCCTGAAAGCTTGTTCAACCCAAATCCAATTTTCTTTCAATGTCTGTTGAGCAAATCGACGAGTACAAGTTAATTTATTAATGTGGATTGTATTTTATTTACGCAAAACTGCAACTGACAATCGAATTATTACATTGGCCTGTAATTGGTGCGGTTGAACTTTCTTTGAAGTTTTTATTTGCTTGGAAAATTGAAAAAAAAACTTAAAGAGCTTGGAATCCAAGAAAACCCAAATTTTTGGCCAATTAGACGAGAAAAGGCTAAAAAATTGCCCGATTAGACGAAAAAAGACGAATAAAATCCAAATTAGACGAAAAAACATTTCGCGACGAAAAAGGTTTTCGTCGTCAAAAAGACGAAAAAAGATGAAAAAAGACGAATAAGTTTATTCGTCTAAAGTTCCTGTCCCTAGTCATGATCTTCAGGAATCCACAAAAGTGCTTGGAGCAAAACTGATTCTCGACCTTTTGGCCGACAGTTTAAAAGCAAAACAAAACTCTCACTTTAGTTGTAGTTTTTTTGAAAGCTAAAACTTGGGTCTTTTAGGCACAAGGAAAAAAACCTTGATGTCTTGAATAATAAACGAGATATTAGCCTTCAAAGTCGATTCCGTTTTTTGCTTTGAAACACTGTAGCAATGATCAAAAATTTGTTGGCCAATGATATTTATTTTATTTAAAATTGTTCTTTATTATTTGATGTTTTAGCCGAAAAATGAAATAAACAATTCCAGGACTAGATTTATTTTGACTCTATCAAATGCTGTACATGAAAAAGGATAAAACGTTTTCAATGTGTGTGTTCAGTTTAAAAAAAGTAGAATGATGATAAACTGAAACAAAATTGCAGAACAGTAATTTACTCATTTATATACCCTCATTTAAAAAAGATGGTGCAGTGATAACGATCCAAAACCTGCTTGTTACTTTTTCTAGTATCTAAGCATCACTTTTACCTGAACATTTCAAGCTTATTTTCCTTTTAAACTAATTTGCAAATGCAAGCAAATTTCCTTTTCAAGTGAAATATGTTGTTACAAAAATGACCTGTAATTGAAATTTACAACTCATTTGATGCGGAAAGAAATAAAATGTGAAGCATAACGAGAAACATTCATATTACACTACTGATTTTTTAGCAACTTTCTAAAAGTCACTTTTAATGGTGGTCTTTCAAAAATTTTCAAAAATTGAATGGGGATCAATGGGACAAAAATCCGTGAGTACATGACCGCTTTTTTTCAAGTAGCGAAGGGCCTACTTCACCGTTTTAAGAGACTTCTATTGTAGTAATGCTTCAGTAGAAATGAAATTACATGATGTTTTCGACAATCTATTCCCAAAGTTAGGCGGAGTTCTCTTAGGGGAGTTATTTATCTACGTGATGAAAGAGTCTTTGTACAGATTGGTTGACATATTCTTGAGGATGAGGCATATTAAAAATGATCCTGATTTGAGGCGGCAAAAAATTTTCTGCTGCTATCACGAGTTAGGTGTTGAGGGCAGATGAGGCAGAAGTTATCAAAGATCAGTAAGCCCTTTGACTGCGTTTGACCCTGACCGCTCTTGCTTGCTCTTTGATTTTGAAGTTACCAGTTCCTTGATCCCCCCACAAAGAGGGCTTGCCTCAACCAGGACTTCTCACTGATCTCGACTCTTGATTTGTGGTCATCCATCTATCTGTACTCAGCCTTGTTTGATAACTCTCTGGCAAACAGGGCCAAAAGCAACAGGCGGGAAAATACGAAGTGCTGCCATCAGAAAGATGACTTGTCTGCTGCCGTCTGTTTCTGTTCGGTAATCCAGCCAGAATGCACCAAGACACCCTAAATATAAGGGCAATCATTTTTTTATGTGCCTCATCCTCAACAATATGTCAACCAATCTGTACAAAGACTCTTTCATCACGTAGATAAATATCTCCCCTAAGAGAACTCCGCCTAACTTTGGGAATAAACTGTCGAAAAAATCATGTAATTACATTTCTACTGAAGCATTACTACAATAGAAGTCTCTTAAAACGGTAAAGTAGGCCCTTCGCTACTTGAAAAAAAGCGGTCATGTACTCACGGATTTTTGTCCCATTGATCCCCATTCAATTTTTGAAAATTTTTGAAAGACCACCATTAAAAGTGACTTTTAGAAAGTTGCTAAAAAATCAGTAGTGTAATATGAATGTTTCTCGTTATGCTTCACATTTTATTTCTTTCCGCATCAAATGAGTTGTAAATTTCAATTACAGGTCATTTTTGTAACAACATATTTCACTTGAAAAGGAAATTTGCTTGCATTTGCAAATTAGTTTAAAAGGAAAATAAGCTTGAAATGTTCAGGTAAAAGTGATGCTTAGATACTAGAAAAAGTAACAAGCAGGTTTTGGAACGTTATCACTGCACCATCTTTTTTAAATGAGGGTATATAAATGAGTAAATTACTGTTCTGCAATTTTGTTTCAGTTTATCATCATTCTACTTTTTTTAAACCCGAATTGACCGATTAAACGAAAAAAGACGAATAAAATTAACCGATTAAACGAAAAAGACGAATAAAATTGACCGATTAAACGAAAAAGACGAATAAAATTGACCGATTAAACGAAAAAGACGAATAAAATTGACCGATTAAACGAAAAAGACGAATAAAATTGACCGATTAAACGAAAAAGAGGAATAAAATTGACCGATTAAACGAAAAAAGTAGGCCCTTCGCTACTTGAAAAAAAGCGGTCACGCACTCACGGATTTTTGTCCCATTCAAACGGGCCATTTGCATTACTTTGCATAGAAGAAATTATTTAGATTCCAAAATGCATTTCAAATAGCAAATAATAATTAAATAAAAAAGTACTGTAATGCATTACTTCAGAAAATTATAGAAGAACATATTTTGAGCACTTTTTCCGCTCTTCTGAAGTTGTTTTTCGAGATAAAATGCTTGATTTTTCGACTTTCAGAAGGCTTGAAACAAGCCTGGCATCTATTGGCCTCAAGCTAGTGATTGGGGACAAACAAGAGATTGGGCAAGCTGTACTGACACAGTGCTTGGGCTTGCTGAAGCTTGGCATAGCTTGGGTGTCTGTACAAGTACTTTTCCCGGCTAACAGGTTTGCCAAATTTGCTAAGAATGAAGAATAAACTTGCCATCCGAATCTCACTAAACCAGGCTGATTCAGCTAAATAGGGCCCACACCTTTGAAAGGATGTATTTTTAAGAAAATTACACACTTTAATTCTCTCACATGGGAAAATGCAAAAGATTTCGAGAATACTACAAAAAATATTTGGCATTTTACTTTTTCATACCGGCAACTCTGAGTAAACAAGATTGTTCCGGCAGTGTGACTTTAAGATCTCGGTCTTGATTAGCCTCAAAAGTGCATTCATGTGTGGCCTAGAACCTAAACAAAAAAATCATGGTTTTGCAAATGCTATGCAAATTGAAATATTTTTTGTACCACTTCCACTATTTATTGCTAAATTATTAAGGTCAAAAGATCATCGAAAATGCAACTTGACATTTTTCTTCTTCTAAGTCACACTGCAAGTATCTTAACTCTTCAAAGAGCAACTGCCGGCAACTGCATCTTCCAATGTTCCTTGAGCTTGGGAAGTGTATTGGTGTATTGCCCAAGTAATGCTTGTCAACAACTTGTTCTTGGGTGTCTGTGATGACTCATTACTTGCCCAAGTCACATCACTACCTCAAGCCTCAAAAAGTCCGGCTCGTCCCATCAGTCATAAACCTCTGAATTTATCGTATTATTTTGATTTTGTCTATGCATCAGCACAAACGGGGCAAAAATATGCCACATTACCGACACGAACAATGCTAGACTATTACTACATAAGTCGTTCTAAAGTTAATAAAATGAGTGCATTTTTGGCATTTTGTCCGTAAACAGGACATTTCAGAAAAAGAAATCATTAACCGTCAAAGAAAACAAAAATATTGGATACCGTTTGCAAACTCAATCAAAGATTTCAAATTTCATCCCTTTGAAATACTGCAGATTTAATGTAGATTTCAAAACAATCTGCATTTGAGATTTGGGATTTAAAATCTTTGGCGATGGCCTGATGGGCAAACTGAAACGAAAATTTCGGCCAATATTTTGTGGAACGAAATCTTAAAGTCAAACAATCCCTTGGAAAAATGACATGTCAAATGTTAAAAAACGTTACAATAGACGAATTATATTGTGTATCACAGGTGAGTTGACTAGAATGGTTTCAGTGCACATGAAAGAAATAAAGAGGAAATTGACAGACAGTACAAAAACAGTTGGGTAGAGGGAGATGATGAAAATCTTGGTTATTGCAGTAGATAGGGTGGGTCAGATTAAACAGATCCTTCGTCAGTTCCCGTCTTTGGTGGAGTTTAGCAGGAAGCCGGACGAAGGTGCGTGACCGCCAATATTCCGCAGAGATGTCAGCCCAAGGACAATAAGGTGTTGTCAAGTCCTTGACCGGAAAAGACAGCATATGTCCAGACATCACCTCCGGAAAGGTCAGGTTCCTAACACTGTTGGACACTAACCTTGCCAGCCCGATGGTGAGGGGCTCGGTGTCGCATAGGACATGCGTCCATGCATTATTGGCATATTGGGGCACGCAGAGGTATCTTTTGAGGAATTTGGTGAAGGTGGCATCGGCGGATTTGAGGGCGGATTGGGCGGAGTTGGGAAGCCAGAGGTGCAGGCCGTAGAGGAAGATGGGGGTGATGTAAGTCTGGAAGAGTTGAAGGACTATTGGCAGAGGAAGATTCTTGATAGGAAGTTTATTGCATATGTATCCGATCCTGGCCCTGGCCTTGGTTATTGCAAGGTTCAGATGTTTGGTGAAGGAGAGTTGAGTGGTGAAGGTGAAACCGACATAGTTAAAAAACTAGACGATTTCAATCGGACTATTGTTGATGTGGAAGGAGGTGGGAGGCAGACGACCTTTATGGAAAACCATGGCCTTCGGTTTGATGGTGCTGACTTGGAGGCCATTCTCTTGGCAATAACCATGGAGAGCATTGATGGCATTTTGCAATTCCACGGCTGAATCAGCCAAGAGAACCAGGTCGTCTGCATATTGTAGATATTGTATTCTATTGTTGTTGATGATGGGGCCTTGGTGAGAAAGGGGCTCGGGCAGGTCGGATACATAGAGGCTGAAAAGGATTGGCGATAGTGGATCTCCCTGCGGAAGGCCGATGGATGTGAAGTAGCAGGGGGATAGGTCCTCACCAGATCGAATGGAGCATCTGAGTCCCGCGTAGATGTCCGCAAGCAGGACACAGATGGAACGCGGAATTCCCCATAGTTGGAATTTGGAGAATAACCACGTTCGGTCCACCTTGTCGAATGCTTTGGAAAAATCTACAAAGCATCCATATACTCTCCTCTTAGTGCTGATGTTTGATTGCACAATTTCGTAGAGGAGAGTGGCTGCCGAGGTGGTTGAGCGGCTTCTCCGGAATCCGAATTGGAACTTGGGAAGGAGATTCCTTTCCTCGGCCAATCCGGAGAAGCGGGCAGCTAGCAGGGTGGACATCGTCTTCAAGAAGGGGCTTTCCAATGCAATGGTCCGATGGTTGTCTGGAATGTCTTTGGGCCCCTTCTTATGGATGAAGATGATTGCTGACTCCATTCAGTCTGGTGGGAAGATAGATGTTTGGAGGGCGTGGCTGAAGAGATCTTGAAGGAGTGGTTGGATTTGGGTCCGGAGAAGTGCAAGTTGGAAGGGAGAAACCCCTGATGCCGATGGGGCCTTGCACTTCATCTTCTTGAAGGCCTCATCCATCTCGGATTCCGTGAAGGGCTGCAAAAGGGGATGATGTTCTTCCAAGCAGCCCTGGACCTCC
>JAAGOF010000234.1:707486-740675 GCA_010645155.1 Tigriopus japonicus
CAAATTCGCAATGAGGAGGAAACGGAAATGAGACTGAATGAGCTTGAATCCAAGAGCGAATGCCGTCTCCGCATCTCTCAACCTCTTATAAGGCTACTAGCTCTAGCCTTCAAGATAAGTCTCCGTTTATTACGTGGGTAATAAAATTTACTTATCTTGTCTGCTATATCTAGCTATCCTTAGCTACACTCACCTTGAATCTAGTAGTCGTGCAGTATGTCAAACAATCTTCATGAACCTGGAACGTGAAACAAACACCTAGCTACTCTATTACAGAAAATAGTAGCGACATAAGCGAGGTGAATCTGGTGGTGCACGCTCCCTTGCGAAACCGACCGCAACTACGGTTTCGACCCCGAGACTGAGCAAACCCAAGTGACAATACTAAAATTCTAGAAAGATCGAACTTTATTGAGAACAGTTGACTGATAACATGAAGAATAGTTATAACGCTAAAGCGTCGTTCATTTTCTGAAACTCATCTTCTGCTTTTTTAGCATATCTGTACACAGAACGGCTCTGGGGCGCCCATCCCACACGGCGTGTAATTGCCGGCATTGAAAATTGAGCGTTACATAACACTACTGTACTGCCGATCCTACCACTATGTAGACCAAAACTGGAGGGATTGAGGCCCACTGCTTTAAGGGCGGTAATTTGTTCTTTCCGGCAACTTTGATAGGTGGCTTGTTTTTCTCCGTCTACAACTAGACCGTTGTTGATTTTGGTAATTTGAGGCACTAAATAGCCCGAATAATTTCTTCCCAACACTCGTAAATACTTTTGAGTCAGAGTCACAGGACAGAATTCTGAATCGGATTTTGATAACTTCACTTCGTGCCCGCAGTGTTCTTGATCGTTCTTCCTTGTCAGAAAAGAAATACGCAACCCAGAATGGTCAAACGTGACATTAGCAGTGCGTACACGGATTAAGTCACTCCAACGGGCCGAGGCGTGAAAGAGCATTGACTCCAACCATGCTGAACGCCAATCCAAAAGTGAACCCGATTGCATGGACGGGTACAACCAGAAACGTAGCAATTTTCTCAATTCATCTTTAGTAATTGGGTGACGCTGCGCGGCTGGCTTGCCAAATCGTCTCTTGATGCCTTGCAGTAATGTTCGCACGGAGGTGTGATCGCAAGGATTAAGGAAACCGTGCAGTTTGTGCCAAGCTCCAATTGCTGCCGCAGCAAGCTCAACTGGAGATACTGATTCTTTCGAGAAAGCAAGATCGGCCAAGTAGAGCTCTACAGTCTCTGCACGTGCTGGTAAACTTGAACACTTGACAGCTTTGCACCAAACTACAAATTTTTGGAATGATCTATTGTAAGCAGCCCACGTTGAATCGGTTTTGGAATTAATTTTAAGTTGCCAAACTTTCTTTGCCATTTCCTGAAGATGAGGAGCGGGTGAAGACAAGGACTGACGAGTTTGCGAACAATGAATAGAGAGTGCAGACTTCGAAGGAGTTAGACTGGAATGGGGATTTGACACAATGATCTCTGCCCGCTCTTGTTGATGGAAACGGGCCAAAAGTGCTGGTCTGTCGAATGCAAATGATCTCTCTAAAAAGAAAAGCGGCAGTTGTTACAACCCCCGAGTGAACAGTTTTCTGGGCGTAGTACGCTTGACAAGGGGTTTGGTCTACCTCCATTGAACTCTAAAGCTAACGTTGGAAACGAGGGAAACCCTTGAAAGGTGGAGCTTAGCACGTGAGACCCTTTCCGATACCTGGGTCGCATTGCTGTTCCTCTTCTAAACACATTGTTAAAATGAATGCCATCCGAGCATACCAACAACCAATCTTTCATGGTTCTCCACAATGGTAACACTAGGATGCCACGGGCGCTGTCCTTGACGATTTTTCGAATCGTCGGACCCACTAAGTTCACCGGCGGATGCGCGTAGCAAAAACCAAAATCGGCCCATGAATGCGTAAATGCGTCTCGAAATAACGCTCTGTTTGAGGCTAAAATCGACGCGAACTTTTCTGTTCGGAAATTATCGTCTGAAGCAAAAAGATCGAAGTCAAACATTTGCTCTGCAATTGTTTGTAAATACCCAAAACTTTCATCATCGATGCCGTAGTCTTCCACATCAATTGCGCGACTGAAATCATCAGCTAATTGCAACCTGGGATCTGCTCTTGGTCGCCAAATTACACGTAAGTCCGTGTAGATCTCCTTTGCTGTTGTGTAAATGTTCAAAGCCATATTTTGCAATTCCTCTGTGCTAGAACCTTTAGCCATAATCCGTTCTACATTCTTGGAGTCTGTCCAGTGCACAACTGATTTTCTTGATAGCTGGGATCGCTGGGAACGTAGAAGTAACAACAGCCCGCAAAGCTCTCTCCAAGTACTGCTGTGCGATTGCTCGCTCCGGCTGAAAGCTTCCACCGCGACTCCAAAGCCGCATCGTCCTTCATGGAAACTGTGGTTAACACCTTGATTGCATGTTATTTTAGCAACCGCCACAGCTTGGGCTGACGCATCAGATGCTGTTTGAATTGACGATGTAGCCATCTTGTTATGCTCTTGACACATGGGATATCCATCTAATTCTTTGAAATGCTGTGCTAGGTACAAAAGTTCGGGACCCATAGGCCCTAAGCATATAGTTTCGTCCCAAGTATTTGCCTGAGCAATTGCTTTCAAACCTTTTCTGGTAAGCAGCAACAACTGTGGACCCGTCGCCAACAAATTTGCCAGAAGCTTGCCATACACACTCGCCAACACTTTGACTGGCCAGCGGTCTTGTCGAGCTACATTGCCGCATAATACGGAAATGAAATCTTTCTTGTGTTGTGGCACGTGAAATGATAAAGATATTGTGTCCAATTCCAGGCCTAAGTACTCGCCCCGTTGCACGGGCTCGCGCGCTTTATCCTTATTTTCGATCCACCCGGCGCTTTGCCACACTCTCCTGGCAAACTCCATATTATTCGCGCAATGGGCTTTCGAGTTTCCAAATATTATCATGTCATCGATGTAGATGTAGCATTGGATCCCATGACGCCTCAGATGAGCGATTATTGGTTTTTGAATTTTCGTGAAAGCGTTGACTAGTGGTGACAAGCCTAAAAAGGCAATGTTCCAAACGTAATACCGCTTGATTTTATCTCTGCCCACCCAGGAAAACCCCAGGTACTTGGTGTGAGGCGGATGAATTTTGATATGATAATAGCCGGAAGATAAGTCCATAACTCCGAACCAAGAAAATTGTACTACACAGTTCGCTATGGTCTGCAAATTGTCCAACTTGACTGACTTCTGCTTTAAAAAAGGATTAAGCTGACGAGAAGCATCCGTGATCAATTTCTTTTTACGCCCCACGGGCGCCACGACCTGTAACGGCATGACGATATCCGGAATTTCGAACACTTCACTCACAGCACCTACTTCCACGTGGTTCTCAATCGCTTGGCAAACAAAATCGAAATTATCTGGTTGCAAAGCAGACTTGTTATTGCTGCAAACTGATTTTGGTGGAATACTGATGAAAGGGAGCTTATATCCTTCCTCAAGAATAGACAGATGCATGCTCGAGGCTTGTAATGTGATGACCCAAAAGGCTCGAAATTCTGAACGGTGAATCCTGCCTGGTACTCTTGCATCAATGTCTCCCTTCCGTGATGAAACTGCTTTTTCCGAATGACTGCATGCCTGACTATCTGCAAAATAATAGGGTGCCCCCATATATTCACACCATAAACAAATTGACCAATACACGAACCGCCCCCTCATAAAATGAATGAACGATAGTAATAATAGTACGAAAAGAATTTCCGATATCCATATCTATAAAGCTAGCATCTAACCTGAATTAACAGATCACATACCCAAAGAACACATGACAAACGAAGATAACAATATACATGGATAAAGAATGACCAGTCTTAATATCTGACTCGTTACATTAACGGATAAACGGCTTTAAGAGACACGTTTTGTCGGGAAAACTTCATTTCCCTTTGTACGGGCATTGGTTGACCCAATGATCTGGACTTTTGCACCATGCGCACGGGCGCTCCGCTGAGGGTTTTGCCTTGACTCGTACCAACGAAGTGTGATACCGACCCGATTTGTGAAACTCACTCGACCCAAAACCGTAATTGAATGGTGATTTAGCATCAAAACCTCGGGTACGGCTCCTGACGAATTTATCTCGATTCTCTCTTGGTGTGAGACTCGCGAGCTTGCCACCATTTCCTTTTTTCTTGACTTCTCGTCGAACATATTCCAAGTGTTGCTTGAAATCAGCCTCGAACTCAGCTGACCCCTCGAAGGCCGCCACTGTTTGAAACCCATCTTTTTCTACAACTCTGGCAATGTTTGCTTCGTGCTCAACTGCTTTTGTGCATTCGTCTACCAGTTTTTCGATTGTGGCATACGTCTTCAGACTATTCTTGATCCACGACTTGGCCCTCTCGACGTCGATTGCCTGAATTCCATCCACGATCGATAAATCCAATATAGCCTCATAGGCTTCCGACTTAGTCTTGGACAGCACACTAGAACGCAGCATATCCTTGATTTGCGACAACTGAATGGCTAACAAGCCATTGTGCCATCCGACTCTGTTAGTCGGGAAACAAGCTTTCTTGAGATTCCTGGTCCTCTCCCGCAAAAAATCGCGGTGCTGAGTCAGCAGTTCTGCAATCAAAATAACGGACCGTACACTACTGTACTGAAACGCTAATGATGATCGAAAAACACGTTATTTCCTAATTAAAAGGTCTAGCTTCTACAAAAACTGAACTTAATTTAGTAAACTTTATTACTAACGAAGAAAACCAATTTTAAACTAACCTTTTTATCTTGGCAGACTCCCTCTAAAAGGGCTAATGCTAACTCAATAGCCAGGAGCTCAAGACCAGACCTTTGTGCAACGTCTTATCACCACCGCCTGTCAAGGCTTGGCTATTGAAGTGAGTGTTAATTCCCACTCAAAATGCTCTCGATAACCGCAAAGTTTGCGAGGCCTCAAAGTTTGGACACTTTATGAAACAATATTCGCTGAACCGCAAAGGTTAGCGATGCCACCTTTGCATGCAACAACTTTTTGCATAACCCATTCCATGACCTGCAAAAGGTCTGAATGGATCTCCTGGTTTTTACCATTCTTTCGAAATCGATTCTGCAGATGTTCTTATAATGAACCGTTCTGGTGCTGATCCATGAGCACATATTTTATTTTTCATCTTGAAATGACTTCGGTCTTCTCTAGCAACTGGAAGCCTTTTCTTGGAGCATTTAAGAACCAGTCCGACATCTCTTCACAAGACCAAACTATGGTACTCGACAACGTCTGGCAAAGACTGAATTAATGCCATTTAAAATAACCCTGCAAAGGTTTCTTTGAGCGCCTTATTGTGCGACATATTCCATATTTTTTATCCTTACGCATGTATCGTAAAAAATCTAATCGCGTAGCTCAAGACTCGCCTAACTGCAGACTTTTCAACAATTTTAATTACTGAAAGCGACTTCAGTAAATGGCTGCGACTAGTACTAGGGAGCTATAGCATTTCGTTGCGCACAGCTATAGTTACTTAACTTTCTAAAAGGAGATAGAATAATCCTGGTACTAACCTCGACCTTCTTTGGACGATTTGAAGAAGTCGTTGCCACATCCTTGGTGACCCACCAGTTTGGCCAACGGATGCGGCCAACTGTCATTTTTCGTACGTTTTTGCTTCACTTCTTCATCCGTTGACGATCGTGAAACATCAGATGAATCCGGGGGCGAACGATTGGAGCGATCTGTCAACGGCCCAACAGCCTCACGACCGAGTTTCCTTTTCTTCTTCGCTCCCGCGATGAAATGGGCAGCCTCCCGATTTTCTCGAGCATAATCCTCCCCGTCCGAGTCTGACGAATAGTGCCGGACTGCTCTTCCTGATGAACTTGTGAAAGATGCTTCTCCGCCTCTTCTACGGTCCACTGTCTGATTTAAACCGACAACGTTTGTAAACGAACTACTCCCTTCTTGATCCGCCGCACTTTGAAGAAAAACGGAGACTTCCTTCTGGAGGGCGGGCGTAGGACCTGCCGCTTCTTCACGAGCCAGGATCACTGGTTGAGTGTTGGCACCCGATAAAATAGGTACTGACCCGCTGGCCGCTCCGGCTAAAGAAGCCGACGAAGTGCCCGAAGCTAGAGGCGGGCTTAAAACAACTCGAGTTCGAGAGGCCCGAAGTGGTCAATGGACACTGCTTCCCATGCTCTTTTGGGCGAGATGTGGGATCTTTGTTCCACTTTGGTGGATTTCTCCGTCGTGGTTAGACACACCGAACATCGTTGAACATAGCTCTCGATTTCCTTGTCCATACCCGGAAACCAAGTTACCGCACGTAGCCGCCGTTTCATGCCACTCGTTCCAAGATGAGAGCCGCCGTGTGCCAGGGAGATGATTCGCTCACGTAACTCCTTGGGGATGATGAGGCGGGGTCCACGAAGTACATTGCCACCTTCCGATATTGTAAGTTCATCGAAGACCTTTTTGAATGGTTGAAGAAGCCCACTCTGAGGTGGGGACCCGTGAAGAATGGCTCTCTTGAGGGCTTGTAGTTGTCGATCCCGGCGAGTGTATTTGTTTACCACCATTGGGGTGACAGCGGCAAACACATCTCCATCCAAGATGTTGTAGATAACTTTCTCCATTTCCTGGGTTGATTCCAAGTCCTCAGTTGGCAGCTTGTCAAGAGGCGTGGCATTGCGACTGAAGAAATCTGCCGGGTTGGATTTTCCCGCCTTCCACACCATTCTGAACGAAACGTCTTGATGTCTTAGAATGACTCTGTCCGTTCTGATTGATCCAGGTCTGGTCCCCCGGAAAATTGGTAAAAGTGGCTTGTGATCCGTAACAATGGTGACGTCTGGATTGCCTACGAGGTATATTTTCATTTTCTTAAGCCCGTAGTCCACCGCCATAGCCTCCAAGTCGATCTGGGGATAACGTTTTTCGACGGCCGTTGTCGCACGAGATGAGATTGCGACCGTTTTGACGTCTTCGATCGTGTCACCCTGGCAAAGAATTGCGCACAGCCCGTCTCGATGCGCATCAACAAAGAGAAACGTAGGTTTCTTCGTGTCAAAGTAAGTCAGGCAGGCTTGATCATGGAGAGAGTGCTTGAGATTGTCAAATTCGTATTGATGTGCCGGAGTCCATTTGAATTTGGCGTGCTTTGAGGTAAGGGCTCTTAGTTTGGGCGTCTCCCTTGCTATAAACGGAATGAAATCCGAATTGGACCGGGCCATGCACAAAAAGGAGATTAGATCATCCTTTGTTTTGGGCCTTGGTGCATCTCTGAGGTTCTGAACTTTTTCTGGGTCGGGTCTCACTCCCACGGCCGATACGCGCATTCCCCAGAACGGGATCTCCCTCTGACTGAATATACACTTATCGGGGTTGAGAGTCATCCCCGTAGCTAACAACCTCTCAAGAAAGAGGTGGAGGGACTCGTCATGTTCGTGCTTGGTTTTCCCAGCGATGATAATGTCGTCGTGCACTGCATGTAGCCCAGGTATGTCACTGAAGTGGTTGCGTATTGCCAACATAAATTCACCGGAGGCGGGTTTGACGCCCATAGGGAGCCGTTTAAAGCGATAGAGTTGTCCTCCGACTCGAAAAACGGTAAGTGGCCTTGAAGTTTTTGACAGGGCGAGTTGATGAAAAGAAGACCGAAAGTCAAGCTTGGAGAAAAACTGACATCCGATAAGACTAGCTTTGATTGACTCAACCGTAGGAATTGGGATGCGACTATCAATTAAGTTCTTGTTAACATTGCGAAGGTCGATTGTTATGCGGATGTCTCCATTGTCTTTGGGGGCTACTTGAATGTTGCTTACCCATAGCGAAGGTCCAAAGTGGGGCTCGATGATATTATCCAGAAGCATCTGCTGAATTGCGGCGTTCACTTTGGATTCCAGATGGAAGGGGGTGTATCTTGGGGCACAAGCAACAGGTTTAGGATTGTCTACAAGGTGGAGTTGGACCTCGTAACCCTTCAACAATCCAACTCCCTCAAAAACTGGTCGGAACCTCCCAGCTTCAATTGTTTTGGAAGAAGACAGAGTCCGGATAGTTCGAATAGCCAGGTCAACTGGTTCCTTTCTGTGTCTTGGGAGGTTGATAGTCAGAATACCCAAAGAAACACAGGTCTCGCATGATATTAAGGGTACCATAGGACGAGAGGGCAGGTCCTCCACAACATACCATTTAGTTGCGAGGGTCATGCCTCCCCAGGTAATATCGGCTATGCTCATTCCCAACGGCAGAATAGGATCAGATGAAGCTCCGTACGGCTTGATGCGCACTTTAGTCGGTTTCAGGCGTTTTAGGAGAGATTCTGGGGCGAGCCTTCTAGGGACGACGTTGATTTGGGCTCCTGAGTCTGCAACGCCCGAGAGATGTTCCCCATCCAGAATAAAGTGTACACGGGGGTTTGTAGCACCTTGCTTAGTATTTGTCTTGGCCATGAATACATGCAAGTAGTGAGCCTCTTCTTCTGACGAAGAACCCTCAGTCTCTTCCTTGGGCGTCTCCTCACGACTGTTTGTTGTGGCGCGAACCTGCTTGGAGCTTTTGGATCGTGACTTTGATTGCGTTTTAGGTGGTTGGTCTTGGTTCCACCTGCGATGTCCGTAGTTCGAGGCTTGGGAGCTCAGGCACACAATTGCTAAGTGGCCAGTCTTGTTGCACGAGGAGCATACCTTGTGTATTGCTGGACATTGCTCAGGCAAATGCTTTGTCCTTGACCCACATCGTAGACACCTGGGTCCATTGAGCGTAAGAGCGGCCTTGCGACGAGAGCTCTTCGAATAGGGTCCCGATAACCTCAGCACATTAGGTTGGGTGTCCAGCGCAAAAGTAGCACCCCCATTCATGACCGAATTAGATGCGACCGCGGAGTCTTCGAATAGCATGCCGTTGGACACCACCTCGTCAAACGTCCAGTTCTTCTGAATTGTAGCATCCCGGAGACTGAGCTGGCTGGAGGAAATGGAAGACTGAATGCGTTCGACATTTGTGCTAATTACCAGCACTAATTAGTCACTTGTCGATTTGTTCTTTTCCAGATGTAGCAGGGCTCAAGACGTAAATTGGCTGGCCTCCAGCGGAATGAATCTGGTTCTCCACGAGATAGACGCTTTGATTTGAGAGACGACTCTCTGCTGAACTCACGACGAGTGGTGGATCACTCATCATGGATGTCAAAGATTGATGCGGATTTTCAAAGATAACGCTTCAAAAAAATGCGACCGGTCGCGAAGCAAGCCAAATTCGCAATGAGGAGGAAACGGAAATGAGACTGAATGAGCTTGAATCCAAGAGCGAATGCCGTCTCCGCATCTCTCAACCTCTTATAAGGCTACTAGCTCTAGCCTCCAAGATAAGTCTCCGTACCCTCAGCTTGATCTCGAAGCCTTGGCAGTGGAATATGGTCTCAGGAAGATGAGAATTTACCTTGATGGCAACCCTGATGTGACTGTTGTAGCCGACCACAAGCCCCTTCTGCCTATCTTTCGAGGCACTTGGCCTGGCTCGGTTAGAGCCCAACGCATGGTGCTTCAACACCAAGACATCAACTTCAAGATAGAGTGGCAGCCAGGCAAATCCAACCCGGCCGATTTCTTCAGCCGGCATGCAACATCGATCGAGTGCCTGTCAAAGAATGAACAACAAACAAACGAAGAGCTGGAAAAAAGCATCAATGCCGTCCTTGACGGAGATATCTGTCGAGCCCTCACCCCAGACGGTGTACAAAAGGCCACTCAAAAAGACCCATTGCTCAAACTAACCAAAGCGGCCATACTCAGAGGTGAGCTAGGCCCAGATGAGCGCTTAAATGTGTTCAAAAAAGTGTTTGGGGAACTCATCTTATCTGCGGGTGGATGTGTGCTTCGCGATGAGCGACTCCTCTTGCCCAGGACGTTATACTCACGAGCCATCGCTCTGGCGCATGGCGGCTCCCATCTCGGGGCTTCATCTATGAAACGACGGCTCAGAACAGTGATTTGGTTCCCGGGTATGGATCGACTCATCGATCAATACGTAGCACACTGCCCAAAATGCCAATCCATCACGGAAAAGCACTCCAAGGTGGAGCAGCGTTCCCATACCACACCTACTCGACCCTGGGAATTTGTTTCCATTGATCACTTCGGTCCCCTTCCAGATCGGTTCGCACATTCTGGTGGTACGGTGTGACCTATCCCGCTATCCCGTGGCCACCTTTGTCCGATCCACTTCATCCTTAGACACAATCTCGGCCCTGAGCGAAATTTATACAACATTTGGATACCCAACAATGCAACGATCTGACAATGGAGCGGCTTTCCGGTCAAAAGAGTTTCAAGACTACTGCACGTCTAAGGGAATCCACCACAAGTTCGTTGCTCCACATCACCCCCGGGCTAACCCAGCTGAGACCTTCATGAAGGTCCTTAAAAAGACCTTCCAGATATGCGGCTCGTCAAAGCATGCAATGCGTGAAGCTCTCCAAAGCTGTCTCAGAGCCTATAGGTCCACCCCTCATCCTGTGACTAAGGTGCCGCCCTCATCCCTTATTTTCTCTAATTACAGAACAGAACTGCCATCAATGGGAAAAAACGAGGCCTCCGATCTTAAGCAAATCCGACATCGGGATCAAGCCCATAGAAAATGTGCGGCCAGCAAATTCAATTCGGGCCCTAGAATCCGACCCTCATGCATCCAGCCTGGGTGCTGGATACTGCATGCTAGTGAGAAACTATCCCTACATCTCGAAGTTCTCCCCAAAGTTCTCACGTGATACCTACTTGGTCCTTAACAAAGAAGGCCATGCCACCTTCCTAGTCCGCCATCAATGCACTCAAGCTGTTCTTGTGCGCCATAAGGATGATCTTAAAGTGATAATGCCTTCAAACCCATCCCCACAACCTGTACCCACTAGACCGACGCAACACCGCGTGCCTTTATGGTTTGACGACCAAAATGCGCCACCGGTCAATAACCAAAATGTGATAGTGCTATGTTCCATTCAACCCATACCATCGTCGGGCTCCACGCCGTTTCATTCTGAACCATCATTCAGCACAAGCAGTCTGTCCAATTTCCGTCGTAGCCCAGCCGCAAATCGCATTCTTACAAGGGCACTAGGCCGTATCGGCCGCCGTGTCTGCTCCAAATCTTCCGACCACACAGAGCACCAATGTTTACCAAGGCGTTCTACAAGACCATCGCGAGCACCCGAGAGGTTTGGCTTTGGCCAAATTTCTCAGGACTTGCGGCATTTTAGTGACAGTGACTTCCCTGGGTCTCGTACCCCCGAAAATTTGAGTCTTTGTCACACCGCCGACACCATTAAAGAACAACGAACAGATGTCGGCATGCTCACACAAATCTCCTCCCAATTAACACCCCCCAGATCCTAACGCCGTCTCCACCTTCTCTCACTGATTCTCCGATTCTTGAGCTGTGCTGACGGGGGTAGGATATTTCAACAAACTTACTAATTCACCTTATTTCATAATTAAACATGCTACTCTTATACCCAATAAAGGTCCTAAACACCTAGACTCTAGTTATTTCAGACTCTGCGCTCCGCAGAGACTTGTGATATGCCATCCTTGAAATCGCATATTGCTCCCAAGTCTCTGGTGTTTGGCTCGTCTTGGCGTTTCGCAATTTTTGGAGCATTTGACCCCTCAGTTCTCGATGGTATGAGTTGAACCAAGGGGTCTTGGGTCCTCTTCTCCTCGCCTGAACTGAAGAGGACACTTGGAGTGCTTGCGAAATACCTTGGGCCACTGCAGTTGGATTGTAGTCCTTCCGGGTGTCGATGGATAACTGCAGGGCCTCAAGTTGAGCCGCGCACTCCTGCACATTGACCACGCACCTCCCCTTTCGAGTCACGCCCAGACGATGGAAGTTTCTGGGCATTTTGATGGTAACTGAAATGGGGAGGTGATCAGAAACGGCCAGTTGATGAACATAACTGGCCGGAGATGGAAGATTTTCTGATATGAAGATGTGGTCAAGAACGAAGGCGGGAGTAGGTGTGTGTTTGGACTCCCGGGTCGGAGAGCAGAGTGATTCTCCATTGACTCTGAATCTTGTCGAGTTCGGAGAATTCACTCGAGTCTGGATGGATGTTAAAATCACCACCAATGATGATTTTCTCCGGATTCTACACCTTCTTGAGGATGGATGTGATAAAATCTTTAAGGCTAACGGTCGAAGGGAAAACTACTACACAGGAGGAACTTCCAACATAGACTCTTTATTAACTGGAAGGTAGTTGGTCAAGTAAAAATGAGAATGAGCAAGAAACTCGACTCGTCACAAGTTATCAAATAAATAAGGTGTGAATTGGCTACATGAAGACGGTACCGGTAATCACGGAAATTTACGCATGAAAATCACCGAATATGATTGACAAGGGAATAAATAGAATAAACCAACACACCCCCTCACTTGTCAAAATCAACACAACAGAATTGACGCAGTTTGTTGAACTTGGGCTTTGGTAAACTCTTCGTGAGAATGTCGGCAACCATGTCTTCAGATCTGCAGTGTTTTAGAGCGATGTTTCCAGACGCAACCTGTTCCCTTGTGAAGTGATGGCGTATAGCAATATGCTTGGCACGTCCATGAAACTGGGGATTTTTGGCCAAGCCAATTGATGGTAGATTGTCCTCGTAGATCACGATAGGGTCAGCTGCTTCACACTTCATACTCTTCAATAGGTTTTTCAACCAAACTGCTTCTTGAGATGCACTTGAGAGGGCCATATACTCTGCCTCGGTTGAAGACAGAGCGACTGACTTTTGTTTCTGGCTTCGCCAAGAAATAGGCCCACCAGAGAGCATGAACACATATCCTGAGGTTGATCGACGATCTTCGACATCTCCAGCCCAGTCAGCATCGGAATAACCGATCACTTTTAAATCCGCACATCGCCGAAATTCGATTCCTTTCGTCAATGTCCCTCGGACATATCTCAGAATTCGTTTGAGCGCAACCCAATGGTCTGCAGTAGGAATAGCACTAAACTTGGCAATCACCCCCACACAAAATGCTAGGTCAAGTCTTGTTCGAACCGAGAGGTACAAAAGTCCTCCCAAAATGGATCTGAATTCTGTGTCGTTCACTACTTCTTCACCAGGTGAAGCCCGGACCAGCTTGGCATTCGTTTACATTGGTGTATCCACAGATTTGCAGTCACTCATTCGGTGCTTTTGCAATAGCTGGGAGCCATAAAGAGGTTGTCCAATCCAGATTCTTCCTGCGGGTAAGTCCTGGACGACCTTGATGCCTAGAAAATACGACAACCTGCCCAGGTCTTTCACTTGGAAATGTTCCATCAAATTCTTCTTGATCGCTTCAAGTTTTGCCTCGTCTTTTCCTGCAATCACGAGGTCATCGACGTAGACAAGCAAAAAGATGAGTTCTTTGTCAAGATGATGATAAAGACAAGGATCTTCGCTTGTCTGCTTGAAACCAATGGTTTTAAGTACAGTGTCCAGCATCATATTCCAACATCTTGGCGCCTGTTTTAGCCCATAAAGGCTCTTTTTGAGTTTGCACACGAGCTCAACACCATCACTACGTGCTTCAAAACCTTCAGGTTGTTGCACATAGACTTCTTCGTCAATTTCTTCATTCAGAAACGCTGAACCAATGTCCATTTGATGTAACACTAGCCCCCAATGGGCTGAAATTGCCAGTAGCACACGAATGGTCTCAAACCTTGCAACAGGGCTAAAGGTTTCATCATAATCGAGTCCAAAAAGTTGAGTAAAGCCCTTTGCGACCAATCTTGCCTTGTATCTTTCTGGGTTTCCGGCTTCATCTTGCTTTACTTTGAATACCCACTTCGTTCCAATGATTTTTAGGCCTTTTGGTCGCTCCACCAAGTCCCACACTCGGTGATGTTTCAAGGATTGAAGTTCATGACACATCGCTTCCCGCCATTTTTCTGCATCTTCTCGCCCCAAAGCCTCCTTGACCGAAACAGGTTCATCTACCACTGCGGAACAGACCCAGTCACCAAAGCGGTGTGGAGCTTTCCGGACTCTTCTCGGACGGTTTTCCACTTCTAACTCACGAATATTTTCATTGGTGTCTTGAGAGTCAGTATCGTCTTGATCGTGGCCATCCTAATCGTCCGAACATCTCGGGCCCTCAAAAACCACAAATTTTTCTGGACGCCACTCATCATATTGGACGTCGAACATGTTTGTCTCTTCGTCAAAAACCACGTTTCGATGATGACTGACTTGGCGTTTTTCACGGTCAAAAAGGCGATAGCCTTTCACATCAAACCCATAGCCAAGCATGACGTACTTCTTAGCCTTTGAGTCCAGCTTCATTCTTGCCTCCTTTTCCACGTGCCCATATGCGACGCATCCCACTCTCCTCAAATGCTTTACGTTTGGTTTCCGCCCAGGCCACGCCTCAAACGGCGTTTTTCCAACCACTGATTTTGTGGGACATCTATTTCGAAGATAGGCAGCACTCGTAACCACTTCGGCCCAGAACCGATGAGGCAGGTTCCCATCAAAGAGCATCGCTCTTGTAGCTTCCAATAGAGTTCGATTCATTGGACATTCGCATTTGTCACTTCTGCGAAAAGTCTGTTCGTTTATAGAGAATATCCAAAAAGTGAGCCTGTTATTGAAGACTTCGGGCCTTGGGTGCCATCAAGATCAATGGCATTGGTGGCAGTTCTATAAGATTGAACAGATAGAAATCAAATTAAATCCATCACTAATATGAACTTGAGGCAAACTTTAATGACTCAGTGAAAAGTTTTAACTCCAAGATAACTCGGAATGCACTTTCCAATGTGCTACCATCAAACTGCGGTCAGATATATTTATTATTATTCAATGTAAGGACTGCAAAAGCCCATAAAGTTGTCGTCTGCGTCCCTATACGACTGAAATATTTGGCACTATTTTAGCCACTTAGAATAATTGTTGTACTCAAAACCAGTTTTTGCACAAATGGAACAGGTTTCTGGCGGGAATGTCGGGAAACTGCATGAAAATTGCTAAAAATTGCACAAAACCTGAAAAATTGCAAAAAATGGAAATAAACGGGAAAATTGCAAAAAGTTACATTTACTAGAGAATGACATCCCTAATCATTACTTTCCACTTTAGTTTGATATAAAAATAGGTTAATTTATTCCTTCAGCCTTATGTTTGAATGTCACATCTCAAATGCATGCTCATAAAGAAGAGTTTCAGAGAGAAATTATTTCCACTTCACTGAAGTGTGACACGCTTTTCTTCTTTTCAAGACGATCTCAGCGTGACTGCTTGTGAAACATCTTTCCTCTTTTTATTTAATGAAACTAATGATGGTAAAACTGACCTGTTTTTGGTCGCCCTGCATATTGAATAGTGATGGGAGGCAAACAAGAGCTTGGGCAAGCGGTCCGGTACAGTACCTTGGACTTGCCGAAACTTGGGTCTACTTGGGTGCCTGTACAAGTATTTTTCCCACCTTACAGGTTTGCCAAATTTGTTAGGAATAGAGAATGTGAACTAAATATATCGGTGTAACAATTTCCCCCCATAAGTGGAGACAAACAAAAGGGAGGTAAAAGCTCAAAGTCAATCACGTATTGGTCACACACATATTGACACTTATTTTACAATTGTCATCTTAAGTATGCAAAAGTATATTATCCTAACCAGAACATTAGCTTTAAGTAAAGTCACATGAAGTAACTGTCTTTAGAGATTTATACGCATTTATTTCTTGACTAGGTTTAACAAACCCCCCCACCGAGCACTTGCTTATCTTCTCATTTTGGCTACCCTACTGTTCCTCTGCACTTCGGCCTAGCTGACCAGCACAGATATGAGGATAAAAGGGCTAGATTTCACTAGATTTGGAATTGTTCACAACCTCTATGAAGACTAAACCTTCGGCATCAGAATTTCAATTAACCAGAAAGTTTCAGCGAAATAGGGCCCATGCCCTTGTTAGGATGGATTTTTAGATGAAAATACACAATTCAAAGCTTATGTATCGAGAAATGCAAAAGCTTTTGAGAATATTTAAAAAAAAAAGAGTTGGCATCTTATATTTTTTTCTAGCAACTCTGAGTGACCGAGCTTGTTCCCAAGTGTGACTGTTAAATCTCATTCTTGATTGGCCCGAAAAGTGTATTCATGTGTGGCTTAGAACGGAAACTAAAGAAAAAACATGGTTTTGCAAATGCTATCCAAATCAAAATATTTTTTGTTTCACTTCCACTGTTTATTGCTAAATTATTAAGGTCAAAAGATCATTGAAAATGGAACTTGACATTCTTCTCTTCTAAGTCACACTGCAAGCATCTTAACTCTTCAAAGAGCAACTGCCGGCAACTGCATCTTCCAATGTTCCTTGAGCTTGCCAAGTGTATTGGTGTATTGCCCAAGTAATGCTTGTCAACAACTTGTTCTTGGGGTGTCTGTGATGACTCATTACTTGCCCAAGTCACATCACTAATATTGAAGGGATTGGAAGGGAAGATACACATAGGGAGCCCAAATCTGCATGCACTTTTCAAATTTGTTATTCTATTACAAGAGACATGTCGAACTAATTTGAAAAGATTACATGCAACTTAAGAGTTTAAAAATGAATTTTGAATTACATTTCTGCCCAAGCTTACCCAGGGACAATATTAAAGCCAAACAGACAAGTATGAATGATTCAATTTGAAACTGTTCTCTAAAGCAATACATCAACACACTTGTCATGTTTGTGACATCCAATCATCTTCTTGGCACCGAGATAATAGTCTAATCAGAGGCCAGCCAAAGGTTTGTTGACAAGGCCAATCTTTTAATTCAGTCGTTATTTAGACCGAACCTCATATCGTCACCATTACCTTGTGATATTTACCTAAAAATCGTGAAATTTTGCATATTTAAATTGGAGTTTTGGGATCGTTGTAGTGATGCGGGGCAAACAAGAGATTGGGCAAGCTGTACTGGCACAGTGCTTGGGCTTGCTGAAGCTTGGCATAGCTTGGGTGTCTGAACAAGTACTTTTCCCAGTTAACAGGTTTGCCAAATTTGCTATGAACGAAGAATAAACTTGCTATCCGAATTTCACTAAACCAGGCTGATTCAGCTAAATAGGGCCTATACCTTTGAAAGGATGTACTTTTAAGAAAATTACACACTTCAATTCTCTCACATGGGGAAATGCAAAAGATTTCGAGAATACTAAAAAAAGATTTGGCATTTTACTTTTTCATGCCGGCGACTCTGAGTAAACGAGATTGTTCTGGAAGTGTGACTTCTAAATCTCGGTCTTGATTAGCCTCAAAAGTGCATTCATGTGTGGCCTAGAACCGAAACAAAAAAACCATGGTTTTGCAAATGCTATCCAAATTGAACTACTTTTTGTATCACTTCCACTATTTATTGCTAAATTATTAAGGTCAAAAGATCATCAAAAATGCAACTTGACATTTTTTCTTCTAAGTCACAATGCAAGTATCTTAACTCTTCAAAGAGCAACTGCCGGCAACTGCATCTTCCAATGTTCCTTCAGCTTGCCAAGTGTATTGGTGTATTGCCCAATACAAATAAAAAATACATATGCTTGTCAACAACTTGTTCTTGGGTGTCTGTGATGACTCATTACTTGCCCAATTCACATCACTAGATCGTTGAAACATGGTTTGTCATGCTGATCCTAGCAGGATTCAGCGCTATCTGGTTCACTCCTCAACAAGGTACCTATACAGAAGATTAGCGCCACAGATCATATAATGACTAGATGTCGCATTAGTAAAAGGGCTATTAAGTCTACCTCTCGGCCCGAGACCATCACTTTTTTGTCCAGAAGGTTTGTTTAGACCAACAAGTACAATGAATTTGCAAGGCGAACCAGGCCGGGAAACTGCCTGTAGCTGATACGTTAAGCGTGCGCCAAGGTGTGCTAGTAGACAGCTAGATGTCTTTCCGTTTCCGTTTTTCATTCATTGCGAAATTGAAACTCATCACGATCGGTCGTGCTAGTTCGATCTCTTCCAAAAGCCATGTTCTTCTCAACCATCCGCCATGAGTGATCCAAAGAGCCTGGTAAATTCCATTTACAATCTTCAAGAAGGACGTTCCCTACTGTTTTCCGAGGAACAGATGTGCGGTCTCCAGAACAACGGTCTGATACAAGTTAACGAAACTGCCGAGGAAGTTGTGTTCGCCACCAGCCAGCCAGGCAAGTCAATCGGCCGTGAAGAACGAGGTGTACGCATCGAAGCGCGCATTGACGCACGATCAGGAAGCCTCAAAAGAGCGAGCTAAGGTGAGGGGTCAAGTACATTACGTTCCTTAGCACCTTTTTTCTGCAGCAGTTTTAATGACTGTGTTACTATCCTGGCTGGGGCAAGTGCCTGTACAAATAGAGGTTGTGAAGAATTGATTGTTGTCTTTCGCTATGGACGCTGCCAAGACCTGCCGCGTAGACATTGCTGTAGGCCAGCCAGCACTGTCCAGGCACTTAGAAAGAGACAAATTATCTAATATTTCAAGTAAATTTGCCAACAACGTCACCAACCAATGTCCTTTTTGATATCGGTAAACAATTATGATACTTATTTATCAGTACAATATCACACATATTGCGAAATAGTTAAAATTATGTTGAGTTTTGTTTCTTCCCGAGTGCATGGACAATGCTGGCTGGCCTGCAGCGATGTCTACGCAACAGGCTGGTGGGGCGGGAATAGAGGGGGTACGCAGAAGAAGAAGAGCGGGGGAAGAGCCTGTGCATTGCAATTACAGATCATATGATGACTAGATGTCGCATTGGCCCGTTCCGTCAGCGAGAGAAAAGTGACACCACTTGTCCATGTTTTTCTCGCACGAAGCAAGGTCTAGCCATTATGATTATATGGTCTGTGCTTAACCAAGGAGGACGGTATTACGTGGAGTGGGATCGAGCGAGGGCGCGTTACTGCGTTGGTGTGAATTTTCCTGTGTGATAGCCTGGAGTTAATGAAGAAATCCAATATAATTCGGATTAATGTCGTTTTATTGACATAAGTCATACAACAAAAGTCCACAAGGATTCAATGAGCAATCATTTGATGCCCAAATGATGTCTCTCAAAGAATTCAAATTGTGTTGTTTCATTGTGTTAAGTCAAATATCTTCAAATTCCTGATGTACTGACTTGTTTTGTGAAAGTGATTGTCCACCTTTTGTTTAAAGCAACATGGTTTTTATCATTGGAGTTGTTTAAGGACATTTTTTCTTCATAGAATGCTAAAAAAATCTTCTTTGTATCTTTTTTCAACATTTTACCGGGTGTCCGGAAACAACTCGGAATTTTTTTTGGAGGCTTATAAAATCGAAATTACTCGGCCGATTTGCATGAAATTTTTTGAAAAAGGTTGCAGGAGTCTTCAGCTTCAATTTGCGGCGCTTTAAGTCAAAAGCGGTCGACTCAGTCAAAAACGGCGGCAAAATGAGTGAGGTGCGTGAAAGGATCGTCGCGCGGATCCTGGAGAACGTGAAATAAATGAGCAATTCCAACTATGGTACTTTTTAACAAATATCATATCATATCATATCATATCATATCATACCATACCATACACAAACGGCAATACGAGTATGTAAACACAATGAAAAGTGTGTTCCGTTGGATTCGAGTCGATTTTCTGGAATTATCTCTCGATTTACGATTTGTGTCATTTGATCAAGGCTCGGGTTCAGCGATACTTTTCGAATGGAACAGTGTAATCCAGGTTTGTAGCCGCTTTTTTAAATGTTGCGCTGGGGCCTCGCTCCCAGTTTTTTCCGCCTGTGGTAGCTTGGAAAAAGTGCGAGTGGTTCAGTTAAAAAGTGATTAATCAGACTTTTGTTAAACCTAGTGTCAAAATGAGAACAGAATTGTCTAGGGTAGAGACATATGTAAGTCATCAAACAACCGATCTGAAAATTGGTTGGTGAAGTATTGAGCATTTTGGGATCTAAAACGATGATCTCCAGCTCTTGACTGCATTCAGTGATGGCAAATGAATGAATGTCGTGCTTCTGCCACCAGGCAAAAATACTCGCAGAAAATGGCAGAACTTCATGCAAAAGAGGGAAGACCTTCCCCAACTAATCAACTGAACTTTTCGAGTCCTAACTATTCCTTCTCAAACTAATTTTGGATCTTCAACATAGGATGAATACTGGCGTTTGTACCAAGCTAATTAAGAGGGGCAATGAAAATGATGGAAAAGAACAGACCTAAAATGGAACTTTGTGGACTGAAGAATTTTAAATGAAGGTTACAAAAATCGCCACTAGATGGAGCCAAAACCGGGCCAAATTCTCTTGATTGCAGATCTATCCTCAACTTACACTTGTTGTCAAAATTGTAACTTCCATCTGAAAGTGGATTTCTCTTCATATTTCAAGCCTTTTAGAGCTCAGCTATGATATTATTGTGTTCAAAAATCAAAAAAAAACATGCTGAGTAATCACAAATTAAGGCCAATGCCTAAATGGAAGCACCCACAACCGTTTCTACCTCAAGATGGCACTGATTGCCATTTTCTCTTTGATTGAAGCTTAACTTTGCTTCCTCAAGAAGGCTTGCTCTGATGGTGAGTTGTTCATTTTGAGAACAAGAGAACGCACCCAGGTAGGGTGTGCTGAGGGTGCTAAGTCATGTGAGAGCCATCTAGGTGATGCAAATGTGTTTTTTTTTAATTGTTCATGCCACTCAATGATCCTTCAGCCTCAGGATTTGTTTCCTTTCACTAATGAAGCTTTCAATCCCACTCTGGGCCATACCCTGCTTCCCACTGTTTGAGTTGATGAAGCAAGACCATGAATTATGCACCTTATCAAAAGTCATGGTAAATTCAAGATAAACTACATCAACTGGCAGATGACTCAATGACTCATTGACCAAATGTCAATGAACTGTTCTAAATTGTTAATCAATTGGATGATTACTAAAACGTGGTGTCCTGGGGGAAATGATATCATAGACTTTCAAACAATCAACAAGCTTAGACTTCAAGATCTTCTCAAAAAATTACAAACTGCAGGCCAGGGAAATATGCCTATAATTACAAGCAAACACATATCTCTGCTTTAAAAATGCAACAACATGAGCTAAATTTAATGCGGAGGGAAATTTGCCGTGATCCAGGATTCAAGAGATTGAGTAGGAGAAACAAGGAACAAGAATCTGTCAAATGGCAAGAAATGACAAATTCATCCAAAGCCAAAATTTGCCATCTCTGTTTCTTAAAAGCTCTGTGCGCCCAACTCTCTTCGAAAACAGAAGCGAACATGTCATGAAACAAAACGTCTGATGTCGAGGACGCACGAACCATTGACTACTTTTTTGAAAGTTTGGAAAGTGTTCAGGTACTTAACAATGTTTCAAAGATTCCATGAACATCCTCCACATTTTCTACACAACTTATGTGAAGAGGATATTATAATCAAAAATGCATCCATTCCCAAACCTATTTTGTCAGATATTTTATGCAAAAAGACGTACAGCTGAAGATCATCACACCTAAGTCTAAAAATATCAACGTTTTGTCGTCAATCATTGACCTCTAAAAACAGGGATGAGTGGTAATTTTTGAGGGTGGAGGTTTGAGCTAACTTCACTGCCATCATGAACAAGGTCATCTACAGGGTGTACTACTTGAAAACTGGCCTAGGAAAGTATATTTAAGTACATTGTGTTTTTCCTAGAAGCACCTTGTCAATGAAATACACCTAGTAGAAGCAAGCTTATGCCTCTTTTTAACCCATTCTCACTTTCGAAATGTGTCATTTTTGGGGCAAGATTATTTTAACATTATTTATTTGCAATAAATGTTGCTCCCTGGTTCTTGGGATCTCAATCCTTATCCACTTTCCCATTGTAATGGCTTCCATGAGAGAGAAAATGGTAAGGTGCAGATTTCAAGTTGCTATTTGCAGTTTTCAGCCATTTTTTAAAAGATGAGAAAAATGAAATAAAAGATTTAAACTCAAAGAGCCATATTGGGAAAAAATGGACAAATACAAATTGCATCAGTATTGCTTTGCCCTCAAATTTGAAACATACAAGCTCATGTCATTTCATTTGCTATTTTAAGGTTTCCAACTATTATATTAGTCATTTTGAATGTTTCCATATGCTGTAAATAGGTCTTTGAAGGCTTCGTTTTTTGCCATTTATTTTAAACCTCTGACATTTGATAATAAAAGCCAATCTTAGTGCCTTTATTGCAATATTGACAACTATATGGACAGATAGAAGGCACCTATGCAGAATGATTCCATTGATATATTTTAGGCCATTTTCATTTTCTTTGTTGGCACATTACTTAATATGGCACACCCTGCAGACGCACTTTCCGAGCTCCCTTATTGAGAAGCGACTCTCTCTTGTTCATCGCGATCAGGAAAATTGAAATGTGCATACACCTGGCTCGCAACTGCTTGATGCTAATATGTCCAATCGTACCCCAGAATTATGCATCTCCTTGACTTCTAAGTATCAGAAGGCCAAAAAGCTGGATCTTACGAGCCATGAGATATATATCACGTAGTATTGGTAACATTAAAGGCCAACTCCTGATAAAAATGACCAAAACTGAGCGTGGAGTACTTTCAATTTGACAAAAATAGTGGCATGCCTATTCTTCAAGTCAATGATTTGTCGCACAATTTATGAGTGTACGGTCGGACCCAATCAGTTATAACATTGGCTAGTTTTGGATCCCAAAATACCCAACATTTCATCAACCAATTTTGAGATCGGTTGTTTGATGACTTACATATGTCTCTACCCTAGACAATTCTGTTCTCATTTTGACAATAGGTTTAACACAAGTCTGATTAATCACTTTTTAACTGAACCACTCGCACTTTTTCCAAGCTACCACAGGCGGAAAAAACTGGGAGCGAGGCCCCAGCGCAACATTTAAAAAAGCGGCTACAAACCTGGATTACACTGCTCCATTAAATCAGGCCCTAATGCTCTTGTTTTATGCAGTACATTCCGTATTTCATCCAAATTGATAAGGTTTCCCGCTCTTAAACCATGGAGCTTTATGAGTGGATCATCTGCATTAAATATAAGCCCCAAGAGCTTGTCAAAGGACGGCAAGGCCCTGCCGCACATCTGGGTGAAGGGCAACCTTAACAGCACCCAGTACAGGTACCTGTTGGCCCACAAGGTCTTCCCGGCCCTGGACAGGACCTATGGGCGTGGCAGGTGGGTGTGGCAGCAGGATGGAGCCCCCTGCCACACCTCCGAGGCCATCCAGAAGTACCTCGTCGGCAGGCTGGGGTCCAGGGGATTCTGGCCCAAGGACTTTTGGCCACCCAGTTTTCCGGACCTGAATCCCTTGGGGTACCATGTGTGGACGCGCGTGGAAGAGAAGGCCTGCTCAAGGCCCCACATCAACATCAACGACCTCAAGAAGTCCGTGGACGCCGCCTGGAACTCCATGAACATGGAGGACCTCCGCACCGCCTGCGGCGCCTTCAGACGCCGCTTGGAGGCGTGCATTGCAGCCTAGGGGTCTATTTTCGAGAAATGATGTAAGGTAGGACAAGCCCGTCACTTTACTATAAAATAAATTTTCTGTGAGACCCCATGCAAACGATCTAGGCCTTGATGAAGTTAAGTATCGGAAAATTCCGAGGTGTTTCCGGACACCCGGTACAGTCTTCTTTTGACTTCAGAACCCCAATTAAGTGCAAAAAACAAAGACAAAAAAGAAGATATATATCACAGTACAGAGGCAAGAATGCCCAAGATGCCCTATCCCAATGATAAAAACGATGTTGCTTTCAACAAAAGATGGACAATCACTATCACAAAGCAAGTCAGTAGATCAGAAGTTTGAAGATATTTGGCTAAACCAATGAAACAACACAATTTCAATTCTTTAAGAGACATCAATTGTTAGGGGTGCAGATTTCTGGCAAATAAAACACGCCTTTTAGGCCCCAAAATGGCAAATAAAAGCGTCCAAATTGGCAAAAAATGGCAATTAAACAAAGAAATGGCAAATAAAATAGCAATTAAACAAAGAAATGGCAAATAAAATGGCAAGTAGGTACGAAAATTTACCAAAATATAGCAAAACTAGCAATTAAATTTGGAAAATGAGCATTATATTTCACCAACACTAAAGTGGAATGCAAAGATATGAACATTTAAGAGAAAATATCTTAATTCCGTTGAATAATCAATATATACTTTAAACAAAACATGTTGGGCAAAATTAATTTACCCGTATTTTTAACAAAAAAACAATTTTTGGATTGATTTGCCCAAAAAACGACAAATTTTGCGTTTATTTGCCCAAAAATGGCAAATAAACTTTAAATGCTAGCAAATAGCAAATAAACATGTTTTTGGGCATAAAATCTTATTCGACTGAAATCTGCACCCCAATCAATTGGGCATCACATGATTGCTCATTGAATCCTTTTGGACTTTTGTTGTATGACTTATGTCAATAAAACGACATTAATCCGAATTATATTGGATTTCTTCATTAACTCCAGGCTACCACGCAGGAGAATTCACACCAACGCAGTAACGCGCCCTCGCTCGATCCCACTCCACGTAACACCGTCCTCCTTGGCTTAGCCATGGATATACTTACAGAAGAGGATGCGAAGACAGCTGTTTGTTGTTGTTTTTGAGAGCCCAATGAGGCCCTCTGGAGTGAACGATAGGGAAGTGTTATTGACTCAATATTCAATATTTTGTACTAAATCAGTGAACCAATTGTCTAGACATGATTCTAGTTTGTGTTTCTGTCTCTTAGAGATAATTAAATGCAACCCACTCTTGGGTAAATCACGTTCACCACTCATTATCAACCCTATTCAACTTATCCTGAAATACCAATGGTTTCAGATTATAAGTACCAAACAACACCATCAAAGCGAAGAATACAGTGCTCCATGAGAGTGATCTGTTCTTCACTGCATTCTGCATGAATAATCAGTGTGAGGGAATCATCAACAACTCAACTATTAGTTGATAAAAAATTTGTTTAATCTCGTGCTTCCTCTCGGTTTGGCTGGTCAAAATGTTGATATTTGGCATCTAATGGATTTCAAGGATTTCAGACGATAAAATGCTGACTAAAAATGATGTTTTTATGGGGAAGAGTGTGGATACTGTGGCTGTGAGTTTCATTGTTAATAACATGGCCACAGTTTTCTAAAAAGACGCCCAATCTTCATGAAACTTGATCGAAGTATAACTTAACTCGTTGTCTGAAGTTGGTATTATTATATTTAAGTTAAATATGCATTTATTCGAGATCCATTCTCCATTTTGTGCCAGATATTGGTCTGAAGGAGCTCAGTTTTGACTAATTCCCGAGAACAGAAAGCAGCATTTTAAAAATGAATGGTAGGAAAAGGAGCGCTATCTAATGCTGCAACAATGTTCTGAAGCGATGTTTGCTATCAAACACCTATTTCTATCGTTTTTTGACAATTTCGTTCAAATTCACTGCAGAGCCGCACCGTTTTAAGGGCCTCATTGGGCTACGCGTCAGCTGAAGTTCGCGTCCTGTGGTGAGAGGTTCCTGGCTTAGCGCACTTCGTTCAGTCCTGCTGTCTGGCAGGGTGACGTCATCTGCGAGATAACGGCAGGGGTCAAGCCTTGCTGAACGCTAGTAAACCTAGACCAATTTTTTGATAAAATTTGTTACTCATGGATAAATTCACCTTTACCGGTATTTAACATATTTGAACTTGTTCAGTTTTTGGTTACTCACCAACCTCTAATCTAACCACCTACAACACAAAACATTCTAATTAAAAATAGTGATAACAAGAATTGTTAAGTGGAAAAGTTATATTTTGGACAAAGGTGACAGTATTTTCTTTACATAACTTTTTTCTTCTAATCTTATTGCGAACTTTTAGTTCTTTTAGATTTGGGGGAAAGTCTTTGCGTACCAAGAGTGAGTCTCAATATAGTTTCCAGATAGAAGCAATACCACATTTTACAAGAGCTTCCTATATATAACAAGACTGTTATGCATCATTTAGTTCACAGGCAAAAAGAAACCGTGTTAGGTCACTAAAAGATGTACATTTATAGCCTATGAGTGGCGAACAATAAATCAAATTAGCAAAAGATTGTTTCTCAGCCTAAAAACTCAAATATTTCTGGAAATTAACGACAACTTCTCCAGCTCTAATCAACAATGTGATGCATGTTTAAACAGGATACATTTGCTCAGTAAAAGTGTTTGCTCAAACGCCAAGACTTCTAATTACATTTTAATGTCAGTAAAACAAGAGATATTTTTAAGGTATATGGTTTTAGCTTGAAATCTGTATCAAATTAGAAAGGAAGCCAGAGTGGCCGCGCGTACTAATGCGTTCTTATAAGTGCCGAGTGTAAGTGCTTCCCCAGACGTCGTAGGTTCGAATCCTGTTGGGGATCGGATTGAAGCTGTCGGGAGAAATCCTTTCTTTACAGGGAATCGCATTCCTTGTAGCGGTAGTAAAAAATCCGCAGCCATCCCCAAAAAAATCAGTTAAAACAACTAAAAGTGAATACTACACGATTACACACTACTGGTTTGAATCACCAACAATATTTCCTAAAATATCTGGGATGCTACAAATGAAGGTTTTTAAGATAACTGTAATGATATCTCGGTCTACCTTTTTCCGTACCGGTAAATAACGCCATCATATACTTTTAAACCTCCACGTGCTCTCTAGAAATCAGGTTAAAATCAGTTACTCCAATCAGTTTACACCTTTGCCATTGAAGAATGACTTGAATGGAATTCAGCTCACATATCATTTGATAAGATTTTGAGAGCATTGCAAGTTACAATCATAATTCTTTGTTTTTCTCTGAATCTATCTAGAATGTGAGATTAAAACATATTGTGCGAGGGATATCAAGACTAGAGGCAGACGTGTCCTGTAATTCGTTAAATTGCACTATTTCCGGACTTATAAAAAAAATTGAATTGAAGATCTATCTCTTGTGAGCAGATATTATTTTACAAATTTTGTTCTTAGACAAACTTGCTCGAAGCTATGATTTAATTAGGCAAGGTATGTTGCTTCACCCCTGTATACATAGAAAATAGAGCAAGCAACATGATAAAAATGATGTATCCTTCAAAGCTAAGCTGTCTCAAATCGAAATTTATCATTTTTCTGGACAAATGTTCACCAAACATAGAAATATAAGTATGAACAACATCTTTACTTTACAGAATATTGGTTTTGACGAGTTTCTCGCTTTTGACGTCCATTTTTTGAAACGTGCAGGGGTCACCCAACTTAACTTGTCTAATTAAATCATAACTTCGAACACATTTGCCTGACAACAAAATATGTGTAATAACATGTACTCAGAAGAGTTAAATCTTTATTTCGATTTTTGGCATCAATCTGAAAATGGTTCAATTTAACGAATTACAAACCCAGTCTACCTTAAGTTTGGATAACCCACGTAATAAAAACCTCTCACCAAGTGTCCATATTTGAAAAATTGTTTAAGATGGCAAATTTTGTCAATAAATGTTTAGTAGATAAAAAACTATCAAAATTTATATTTCAAAATGTAACAAATCAGGCCATGGAATGTTTATGTTATGTTTGAGCTTTTGCCAAGCCACTTAACAAGCTGTTTTTTCTACATCACAAAAAAATGTATGAGAATTTCTCGTTTCTCTATCGTTCTGATTGATGTGCATTATAACTTAAAACAAACTTCAACTGTTTAGTTACGAAATATTTTTTCATGAATATATGATAAACGTGAAAAAAAATCCTAGATGTATGCATATTCAAAAGATAATCTAAAAGAAAGAAAGTTTCCTTTCAAAAATGCTATGAAGCATTGATTGCAACTTTGAATTAGTTGATGTTAACAATTAGGAACAAACAATCCAAAATGAATAAATTAAGTTTGAAGCTTATTATTTACTTCATTCTTGTACAAAAAGTCAAAGAAAACAAAAATATTCAAAGGATGTTAAAATATGTCGTGGTATTCTAGTTGGTTATTTTGTGCAACTTGAAGGTTTAAAGAAAGGATAATGTGGTTTCTGCTAAATATCTACCAATACAGTTTCCTTTCAATGTATAATTAGGAGCGCTTCAAGTATCTATTGATCTATTGGTTCTTAGATATTATGTTGGTTTTTGGTGTTTAAAGAGAACAAATTAGGTGTTTGTGCAGATTTCAAACGTACACCTTCACAAAATCAGCTTCACATCTGTAAAAAATACTCATAAGTCAGAAAGATGGCCTTTCCTAATATCCATCATTTGAATCCAGTAAGAACCAAAATTCAACTTTGGTAACTGTATTGATCTGCTTGCGATTGTACACACTACACTTGATCATTGCCATGGTTTCAAGACCAGTAATCAAGAAATTATTAAATTATTTTGCCTCTTTAGAAGGTTATGTATGTACTGTCTCACGTTCTTCTGCCTCGCAAGTGACGTCATCATTGACGTCCTCCTTTTGTTTACATTTTCAAGTGCGCCTACCTGCTTTATAGTTACCATGCTCCTCAAGAAAGTTCAAAGTTAGTAGTCAATATTGTGACCAGTTTTTGACTTATGTGGCAATCTCTTTCAATCCCATCTTTTTTCATTGGTGCCTGCTGTTTCTTAAATAATTTGAATGCACACGAAATAAAGTAAGTTTGAAGGGTGAAGCCCCCGAGAACATTTCTTTATTATTGTTGACTGGCATGAATATCACAGCCTTTTTATATGGTTCTGACTAGAGTATTATCAGTTGTGAACGCACTTCAAATGCAGTTGGAGTGCGATGTATCATTAGTCCGAATTTTTTAACCAAATGACAATCTCACAATAAATTTGTTCTTCTTGAATTAACGATTCCTGGTGTACTTCACATAGTGCGCGATGGGCTCTGACATCCCACGAGAGGGGCTCTGACGTCCCACGAGAGGGGCTCTGACGTCCCACGAGAGGGGCTCTGACGTCCCACGAGAGAGGCTTTGACGTCCCACAAGAGGGGCTCTGACGTCCCACGAGAGGGGCTCCATTGGCCCAAAGAAGGGGCACGTAATGCCGTTATATGCAGGGTGGGCATTTGATTTTTGGACATTTTGTCCACCCCTGTCCAAAAGGTGTCCAAAAGTGTCCAAAAATAAGGCTGTCCAAAAATAGGAGTGTCCAAAAGTGTCCAAAAATAGTAATTCGAAAAATAATGGTTAAAAACATTTTTATAATAACATTCTACAAACTTTCTCTCCAAAATAAACGTCACTTGACGAAATCTAAGCAAGAATAAGTCAATTCAGCATAAGAAACTTACACTTAATACATTAAATGAGCCAATACCTTGAAGGCCAAACTGGACATTTGAACTTTCCACTCTTTTCATTTGACCACCGAGCATCGTCCAAAATGTGAGAAAGAATGATCGACTGAAGGAATGAACGAACAAACGAATGTGAGACTGGGACTACTAATAACACGCTCACACCACACTTCATGTTAAACAAAGTATGCGAGTACATGGTAATCAAGAATTTCCATTAAGTCATTAGCTAAATGTTTTTTGTTTCTGTTTTGAAAGTAGAACATGTTCTAAATAAGAAAAAATGTTAGCCATGGCATTTGCCATTTTCCAATAAAAAACTGTTGATTTGGAAGAATCTGGCTACGCTACTTTGTTGTTCTTTCGTCCGGACCTTACATCGTCACCATTACCGAAATGTGCCATTTTTGTGTTCTGTCGTTTATGTTCCTCGAAAATAAATTTCGAAGGGGGATGCAATGGGGCAATCAGCTAATGCTCGCAGTGGCGTCTCTCTCTTTCGAATCTAGAACTGATCACCCTAAACCACTAAAGACCCTAAAGATAAAAGAAACGTTTAAAGCTGCTGAAGGTTGAAGTGTTTTGCCAAGGCTTTTATTCCATAACAGAGCTATTTTTAGAAAAGGATCTCTGTAAAAATGAAACTTTGATACCTTTATACCTTAGAGTCTAAATGTTCATCAACTGTGGCCACTTTTCTCAATTTTTTATTTTTAAAATGCATTTTTCGGGGTATTGTTTGCATTTTTGTGCATATCCTACTGTAGCCAGAGTTTCAAAATTGGACGGCAAATCCCGGATGCGACCTCAAAAATGTTTAATTCATTTTTGACTATTTTGCAGCTTTCGTACTAACGAAAGCTTGTTCCGTTTTCACATTTATTGTCCATCTCACCTGACCTAGGATCGAGTTGGGCTTTCTTCCGATGATTTCAATGTGTTATGAAGGGCTAGATTGTATATTTTACAGGCCTCTGAACCAACCTGAAAGGTTATTTTCAAAGCCCAAAGGTTCAATAAACAGCAACCAAAATTGGTAAATTGGAATATTTGCTTAAAATTTTGAGAACTTCCTGGGTTACTTAGAATGAGCTGATCATTGCCTGAAAGTGAGAAAGAGGGAATTACAAAGCTTATCATGTCTGATGTCAACATTTGCACTGGATCTTTAGGCGTTGCGGACTAGGATCTTATCTGAGAGCAAGTTAGCTTAACGCCAATCTATAGTATAGAGTTTAATTAGTCAAGTTGGCTCATTATCGAAGGAGTGGGCATTACTTTATCAGGTTTCCTGCATTGTGTTAACTATAATATCGATTGAAGTAACAAAATCAACTGAATAAATTAAGGTAAGAATCAGGAGACAAGATAATGAAGCACATTGTTTCACTTAAAAGACTCATGAAGTGAGATTATATTCAGAAAAGAATGATTCAAGACTCGGAGAGCACCTGTTAATAACTTCTTGATAAACCGAAAAAGCCTTTACCCAAAACCGAGAATCTCGATCTAAAAAGAGCTTAATTGAAACTAAACTGAAAGTGGCTAACCAAAATGCATAAATGGCATAGATGGCACCTCAACATTTCCAATGATAAGTGTATTAGCTTATCAATGCATGAATACTCCCACAACCTAATTTTTTTGTACTAAACTTCGAAACTACCTTTTGGCTAGTCTAAAGAGGACAGTATTACATGGAGAGGGATCGAGCGAGGGCCCGTTACCACGTCCGTGTTAATTTTCCTGCGTGATGGCATGAAGTAAATAAAGAAATGCAATCATTATTCATTGAGTTTAATGTCGTTTTATCTATCATTTCATTATATTTTTATTTAATTTACTCATATAACCCAATTGAAGTCTCTCAAAGAATTGAAATTGTGTTGTTTGATTGTGCAGGGACTTCTCAACTTTCAGGATCTGAGGTATACAGCTTGAGGCTAAAGAAAGCTGTGCTCTTGAGCTGGGCTTTATTTACATAAAATTCATTGTTTTAAAATGAGAAAGTCTTGCAATCATTGGCAAAACAATAAAACATGCCAAGGATAACAAACATAATAGTAGCATACATACAAGTATAACCTAATGAGAATGTTTAAGTAGAAATCAATACATCATTCAGCATCACAAATAGTTTTTCTTTATTCCTAACAGTTACTATTTCAATTCCCCTTGTTATTGTTTAAATGTGTATGATTCTGTGGCTTTTTTCTGTTCATTTTCGTGCTGAAACACCACACAGATGTTTGCAGTGGAGGAAGGGAGTACTGACAAGAGAATGGCAATATTCAATAAACAAAAGATGATCTTATGAACCATTTCTTGTCCATCCATCTATCTGTCTTATTGAATGATAAGAGTAGGATAGAAAGCCCAAAAGTATTGTGGACAAACACTTCATTGGCACAATTGACTTTGTGAGGATGGTCTTGGATTGGAAGAAAGAAAGAAGGACGAAGTCAACCCCTCTTTTTCTTTGAAGGGTCACACACAACCCACCCATTTAATATAGAACCCATCAACTTTTCTTTCTCAATCAGCCTGATAGGATCTCTCTGTCTACTGAAACACTAAAATGTGTCACTTCCCAATGGTCACATGGAAACGTGTCTTCAACATGATTAAACAATTAGAAGATAATCAAATCCACAAGCTTTTTGAGGTTTTTTTGCGGATTTTTTAATACCGCTACAAGGAATGTGATTCCCTGTAAATTGAAGGATTTCTCCCGATAACTTCAATCCGACCCCCAACAGGATTCAAACCTACGCCGTCTGGGGAAGCACTTGGACTCGGCTCTTATAAGAACGCATTAGTACGCGCGGCCACTCTGGCTTTGAGTTGTTTCTTCTTCAAAGCCCAATTCAAAGACCAGTGTTGCAAGTGGAGACCGTATTTGAAATCGATGCTTTTTGAGACAAAACTTTTTTTTAAATCAAAAACAATTGACCAAAAAATTGAAAATCAAATCGAAAAGAGCAAAGAAATTGAAAACAGACATTGAATATCCCCCAAATTGGGACCACTTTCAAGGCATTTAAAAACTTGCCGTTAGATTTCTGTTTTGCTAGATTTCCACACACTTTGATGCTCTCAAGGTCATTCCAGTTCCAAGTATTGTATTCAAGTTCCCAAGAAGTAAGAAAATGGGAACCATGTAAATATTTTTCAGAAATTGTGAGGCACAGTAAAGCTTCAAGCAACTAAAAAAGCAAAAGGATTTCATTTTGTTGACCAAATTTATTTTCAACCGGTAGTGTAATGTGCACCAACAACACCTGTGGACCTATTGGGCCCAAGACAACCAACATCTGTCCCACTTGAGGAGGCTAGTCCACACAACACCTTCTCTCTACCTTTTCGAATGTGGGCAATGCAAGGGCTCCCAGCAATGATGGCATACGAATAAAAGCCATTTTCTGCCACATGGCAGAAATTGGTGGCAGAAAATGGCTTTTATTCATGCGAAAAAAGTGGCAGAAAGTGGCAGAAAATGGCAGAAATTAATTTTTCTACAAACTCATGTAAATCAATATATTCAATACTTAAAGGGATAAAATTTGGCACTTTTGATGTCTAACTATGGCCTTACCATCTCTCCAAAAGCTCATAGCATCGAAGAAGGAAGGTAGAAGTTCGTGAAATCGATTTCCTCGATTAGCTTTTTGAATTTCCCTCCAAGTCAGGGTGGCCAAAGGGCATAAAGTTAAAAACATGCATAAATTAAATTAGATGCAGCGGAAGGCCCGTGGTTGCAGCGATCCGCCCGTGGGTGCAGTGGAAGGCCCGTGGATGCAGCGGACGGTCCGTCGAGAGGCCCGGCCAAGGCATGGGACCGCCGACGACCAACCCCAC
>JAAGOF010000234.1:740832-830735 GCA_010645155.1 Tigriopus japonicus
GGGGAGATGTAGTATTCCCGTCATGCTCTCAGGTCAATACTCGTGCTTATTCTCTAGTCAATCTTTTCATGTATAAATATCCGTGTCTCCAAGACAATAAACATCTAGTCATTCACCAACATACAACCATGTAACATAGTTGTTACTCTCAAGTATTTGTGTAATCTTTAATTATATTTGACTCTTCTAATCTCATTCTCCAAAAGCAGATTTGCAGTTGAACATCAGTCTATGCGTACTTTTGTCTATTAGCAGCCATTTTCTACCATTTCCTGCCATTTTCTGCCATTTTCTGCCACTTTCTGCCACCAAGTGACAGAAAATGGCAGAAATTCAGTAAAAGCCAAAATTTGCCATCACTGGCTCCCAGGGCCATAGGTGTCACGCGTGCTTTGGGGTGACACACCAGTGAGGCCACCTTCCTGTGACTACGGAGGAGACGAGGACGACCTCAGATAGCAACACTTTTTGCTGACTATTTATGTCCAAACGCATTTTGATACATTTTTGATGATGTTGGTTCTTAGTAGATAAGCAACTTGCAATTCCAGTCCAAGTAGAGTCACAAGTTAAACATAGATGTGAAGAAGGTTGGGCTCCCAAAAAGACGAGGCCATGTCAAACCATTCCAATCCACCACTTTTCAGGTTTATTTATTCTGTAAGAATAAGTAAGAATTCTGTAAGAATTGCAACTAGGACATTCAAAACCATTATTATTCCCTTAAGAATTAGACTTTGCTTTGCTTTTGGTACTTTGCCCGTACAAAGTACAAGATGGATGTACTGTGTTCAAATAACTGAATGCAAATTTCAACTAGTCAGAATCACCAAAATTGTTGTCAGGATGTATTTTGGTACATACAGTGTTAATCAAACACTTGATTTGCGAGACTGCCTACGCAATTGCTGACTTGTCAAACCAAAAACCGAAAACTACTCGAAAACTACGAAACAGGAACAACACTTGGACAAACAAGGCCAGGCGGGATTTCTTGGGTAAAAACATGATCAAATTCTGAAAATCATCCCGACTACGTTCCGTGATAGCCGCGGATTGATGACTTGCGGGCGTGCTTCCCATGGCCAGGTAGAAATTGGTAGAAATTGGTGGACAGATTGCTGGCAGTTTTGTTACAAGTACTACTACTACCACTACTACTGCTACTGCAACTACTATTGCCCTGTCGATGACTGCCTCTACAGTGAAGATGTGATGGTGGGCTTCGGAGGACCTTTACCTATGCTCTCTTGATCCCCCACACCCTCACATACTTAGCAAAGACTGGCATGTGAGAACAGGGTCTCAAAACATTTTATAACTTTTTCTTCTATAAGCACCTAATTCTTGAGATAATAGGTAGTGACGTAATCATTCTCTTGCATTCCAACAATCAGACCGAAGCTATGATCAACTAATGTTTTTGGCCACTGAAAATGGGCAATCACACGAGCAGGCGCTGTGACGGTTACTGACTCCACATTTATTGTCCGTTAGGCTGTCTTGTCATCCAATCTGTTCGTGGTGTGTGCAAATCTGTTCCCTCTCGACAAGTACTTGTTGCATTTGTTGGGCTGCCGTTCGACTCTGAGCAGAGGACATCCATCCATCCATTCAAGTTCCAACGTACATTCACTTGCTTGACTATGTACAGATGTAGTATAACATAACACATATATCTACGAACAAGCGGGAGTACCGTACGGTTCTGCGGGACAGTACAAAGTAAACTTGCAACTAGTACTGTTCATCCATCCATCCGTTTGTACATGCGAGCAATCCGTGTGAGCACTGCATTACCACACTCACTCTGAAGGTAGAGAAATGTAAAATTGGCAGAGGAGCCCCCCATGTCGGTTGGAATAGTCCAAAGAGGCCTTTTTCCCGGTGAGTCAAGGGAGTGTGCCAAAGATGGTCTGACTTGTGTATGAGTAATGAATTCGAATTGGTTTTAGCTTCAACATTCCTACTGACAGTGACCCATTTTTTGTTTTAGGCCGCTAAGGATTGTCCGAATCCTTGAGGCATCATGGACTTCGAAGTGGAGAGAATCCGCGAGCTAACCCATGAGCGGCAACATATCCAAAAGAAAACCTTTTCGAAATGGATCAACTCTTTCCTCAACAAACATTCACATTTGGAGGTAAGATCCGGCTTTTATCCCCCTTTATAAGTGTCAAAAACAAAAATCGCGGGAGCGTGTGTATGAGTGTGAGAATGACTCAATCATTAAAAATCAAATGTTTAAAGGTGGAGGATTTGTTTACGGACCTGGCCGATGGCAAAATTTTAATGAAACTCCTGGAAATCATATCTGGCGAATACCTGGGAAAGCCCAATAAAGGCAAACTGAGAGTGCAAAAGATTGAAAACCTCAATCGATGTCTGAACTTTTTGCACACCAAGGTAACCAAATTGAAGAACAAACAAATATCTGTCACCTTGAACCAAGCTAAGTTGATGATTTTCATTAATACATTGTTAGGTCCGCCTTGAATCCATCGGCGCCGAGGATATTGTCGATGGAAATGCCACTCTGATTCTCGGTCTCATTTGGACCATCATTTTGCGATTTCAAGTAAGTCAGGGAACTCTGCTGCCATGATTGCCACGCAACTACTCATAGCATTTCATTTAACACATGACATTGATTTTTAGATTCAAGAGATTGAAGTCGAAGCCGACCCAGGCGAAGACGTCCGAGAAAATGTTGGCGAAAAGCGTTCAGCTCGCGAAGCACTTTTGCTATGGTGTCAAAGAAACACACGCGGATACCGAGACTGTGAGATCAAGGTAGAAACATTAACACATTAACACCTTTGTGTAGCTTTTTGTTCTTGCCAGCTTATCGCAAGCATTCGATGGTCTCGTTTGTAGGATTTCAGTTCGAGTTGGAGAAATGGAATGGGCTTTTGCGCCCTCATTCATAATCAAGATCCCTCACTTTTGGACTACAATAAGCTTCAACACCACGATCATCTCCGAAACATGGAAATGGCGTTCGAAATCAATGACAAGCACTTTAATATCGCCAAGCTTCTGGATCCCGAAGATGTTGACACAAAGAAGCCCGATGACAAGTCCATTATGACTTACATTGCCTCAGTTTATCACAAGTTCTCAAAAATGAGTCAGGAAAATAAGAGTGCCAAAAGAATTCAGAATATCCTCAAAAAGGCCTTGGACAAAGAGAAAATGGAGGAGCAGCTCGAAATCATGCTCTCATCATTCATAGAGTGGATTCGTTGGAAGACCCTAATCATCAGTGAGCGAAACTTCTTACCAAGTGTTGAAGAAATGACCAATTTACTCAAAGAGTTCCAAGCATATTTGAGCAAAGAAAAGCCTCCAAAATATCGTGAAAAAGTTGAGTTAGAAGCCAAAATTTTCGAGATGTCTTCCCTCCGTGGAAAAGGCTCCCGGAACAATGATTGGTCCTTGAAGAAGCTTCAGGGGGAAATGGATCAAGCTTGGATTCAATTAGAGAAAGAAGAGAGCCGTAGAAACAACGCCATCCGGACTGAGATACTTCGGCTTGAAAAAATGGCAGCTTTGGCCAAGAGCTTTTACAAAAAGGCCCAAATCAGAGAAGGCTACATCGACGAAATGACAACTATTCTCTTGGATCCGCGATATGGCTCCAATATGGAAGTGGTGGATGCATCTATCAAAAAACACGAGGCCATTAAGGCTGATATCCTCAGTCGCGGAGGTCGGTTGGACGATCTCAAAAGGGTTGCCGCCGAACTTGTTTCTGGGCAATATCACAGTGCCAAGGACGTCAAATACGTACAACAGCAAATTCAAGCCAAATGGGACAGGTTGAACGAGCTTCTATTCGAAAAAGAGGAAACTCTGAGGAAACTCATGCTTTTAGCTGACACCATTCGTGAGCTCAGAATCATTCAAGATACGTGTACGGGTATTGCCCATCAACTCAGTGATGCCGAAGCCATCAAATCGTTGGACAAACTACATATTTTGTCCAAAGAGTTGTCTGTTCTCGAGAACAAAGCCAACACAATCAATGGCCGAACGGGTTCGGATCAAACAGATGGCGACATGAAAAAAGGCAATGAAGACGACAAGCACAACCTGGCCGTTCTTAATCCCGAGATTCAACGAACAATCAGAATGATTCAAGACCAACAAGAAATTGTCCGTCAGTTCCGCGACGGTATGAATGAAGAAATTGTTAATACCAAGCTCTTAGATGATTTGGATGAGATTCACAAATGGATGCACGAGAAGTTTCAGATCTTTGCCATTAGCGTGCCGACAGTTACGCCCTCATCGCTTAGCCGGCTTCAAGAGAAACAAGCCATCATTGAAAAGGAAATTTTGACCAGGTCCCAAAAATTTGCCTCTCTTCAGGATGTTCTATCCTCTTCCAAAGACAACGAAAGTTTGGGACCTCTCCGGACCAAGTTGAATATCATGGGCAAAGACTTTCAACAACTTCACACGCTAAGCAAGCAACGAGCCCAAGAGCTTCGTGTCCTCAACGAGCTTTTGGTCTTGCACCAGGAATGCAATGAACTTGAGACGTGGACCAATTCTGTTTTCGCAGTGGCCAAAAATGTGACCTTGGGATCGACGGTTGACGAATGTGATGCTTTGAGGAAGCGTTTCTTGTCTTTTGTTCCTCCCGCCCTAGAGCAATGCAAATCTGATATGGAAAATCAGGATCAGAAGCTAAGGGACTTCAGCACCAGCAACGCGGACCATATCGCCCAAGGTGCTCCAGCTGTGCAGGAGCGTTTGATCCCGCAAGTAATGGCTCTTTTCGACTACAAAGGCAAGCAAATTCAAGTGAGCAAGAAAGAGATCATGTTTCTCATCGCCAAGACCAATGATGACTGGTGGAGTGTTCGGACGAATGACGGTCAGAGTGGTTTCGTTCCCAAGAACTATGTGAAAGAAGTAGCGCCTAAAAGCATCCTGATCGAGACCAAGGGTAATTTTCTCTCGGAAGCCATCAAAAGCTGTCAACTTGATCATCGATTAAGAGAAATTCGCCAAAAGATGAGAGACTTGGATGTGCAAGCAAAAAATCGCCAAAAATCGTTAGAAAATCAATTTCATTACCTAACCTTCCTTAGTCAGCAAGAGGTGTGCCAAGAGATCATCGCCAAAGAAAGACAGGCTTTAAACAATTCGAATAGCGCTACTGTCGCCACTGGTCCGTCACGATTGGAACATCTGAAAAAGAAAGTAGACGATGTCCTCAATTTCGGTAAAGGGATGGAACTACAACTTCCCATCGATCAGACCAAGGAAATCGACTCAAAAAAGAACCAAATTCATAAGAACTGGGCCGATTTGATTCGACTGATTGAATCCAAAGAGAAAAACAAGAGTCTTCGATTAGAAAGTGATCGCATTTTGAATGTTGTTGAAGAGCTCCGCTTCTGGATTCAGGGCAAATCTGGCGAGATTGAGAACATAATTCAGTCCAAAAATTCCACGTCTCTTGCCCATCTTCGCCTAGTTACCTCACGGTTAGATAACTTTGGCAAAGAGCTGGAGGCTCTTCATTATAAGATGGACGAAACCTTACTCACATTAAAAACTCTCCAAGATCCAAATGCACGGAAAATGATCAAGGATCTTCAGAAGCAGGAGCAGATCCTCCAAACCAACTACCAATGGGCACAAGAGCATTTCCAAGATCAACTCAAGGAACACAATGACAATCAACTTTGCCAACGCTACCTCGATTGGGCCAATTCAGCTAAATTCCAATTGACAGAATGCCTTCACTCGCCAATCAACCCCATTGAAAAAGCAGCCATTGGAAACAATTTCAAATCTGAGAAGGACATGTGGGATCCCACTCTGGAAGGTGTCCGCAATAAGGCCTTGAGTCAATATGAAGACGCCCAAAAGCTGGAAAAGGCTTTGACAGCTTTGTTGGCCGATGTCAAAGATTGTGCGGAAGATGAGAAGAACAACGAACGGATAAAGATCAAAGCACAAGCCATGATTTTGAAAGCCGAAGATCTTTTGACCAAGTGCGATGATTTTGATCCAGAAAGTCAAAGCTCTATGAGTGAGAGAGAATTGGCCCAAAAAGTGGCCACATTTGCCGTGGATGTAGACAAATTCTTGCTCACAGCACAACAACGACAATCTAAGACCAAGGATGCGGATCTTCAGAAAGCCATCAGTATTTTGGAGGAGTTGGCTCATGAAGTGAAGGACACTAAGAACATTCTAATGGAACATTGTGATTCTTTTAAGTCCTTTGACGATTTTCGGTTAGCCTCGCAAGAGTTCCTGTCCATTTTGGATTCCAAAATGATCCAAGTCAAAGATCTCTCCTTTAAGAACAAAATGAACCTTCTCTCAAAACTAAAACGCCACACGGACTTGGAGAGTGAGATCCGATCCAGTGCAGGTCAACTCAAAGTTCTCAACATGTTAGGCAACAGGCTTTTAAAGCAAGACGGCTTCCAGTATGAAGAGCCTACCCTCGACATTCTAAAGCAACTGAACGAGCGGTGGGATGAACTTTTGGATCAGACAGAGATGAAGCACAAGTTTCTTCTGGCCAAGTATCAGGACCTCAGTGCCCTTCAATCCGTCATGGAGACTCAAAGCGATGCAAGTAAGTTGAAAGACATGCTCTCCAAAAGCTCTGATGACACCGAAGAGCAATTGCCCTCGCAGAGTAGGTTGGAGTCTACTTTGCGAGATTTAGAACAGAAAATAGCACTCTCGAAGCTTTATCAATCGAACCTGGATTCAGTCAAAACCACTCTCAGTGGTTCATCAAACCAAAGGAATGACGATGCTTCGTCGACTTTGGAAGTAGTTGACTCCGTTCGGGGCGAGATCGATGAAACTCTGCAAGGAATCCAAGCACGAATTGAGAATACTCTCTCCTTGAAGGAGTACCATAATCTATTAAGAGACATTGAAGTGGATGTGGCCTGGCTTCGCGAAAAACTAGAATTCATGAGACATCCAATCCCTCAGGAACAAATGAAGTCCCTTTATTACGCCCATGTTCACAAGGCCATCAAGGCAGAAACCGACGCTAAGAGACAGCACAAAACTGATTGGGAGAAGCGTCTGCCGGAATTTTCTCATCTGGATGCCAAATTTAAGGTCCTTGGACAGCGCCTCGCGGAAATGGCTCAACTTCTAGAAGACACGAGTCTGGCTAACAAAGCCTTTGAGAAAGCGCTCATTGAAGCTGAGGAGCAATCGTCACTCAGAATGGATGTGTTGGCTTTAGAAGATTGGTGTCGTGAGAAGCTTACTTACCTGACCTCGCCAATTCGAGTGGATGAACGAAATATCCTGACTGAGATCCGGAAGTTGCAAGGTCTTGAACTCGAACATCAGTGTTACTTCAAAATCGCTCGTCAAGTGCAACAACAAACGCAAGAGCACAGTGACCGTCAAAACGACTCCGATGACTATTTTCATTTGATTCCAACTTTTGAAGCCTTAGATCGGATTCAAGGGTTAGCTAAAGAACGTGGAGCAATATTACAAGTGTATTCGCAACAATTCGAACTAATGCAAGAGATGGCTCTTTTAGAAAACAAAATTCAAGATAACCAAAAGAAGATCATGAGGTCCTATAACAATTTTATTCCACAGTGCCAAAATGGAAGTCAAGCCAGTCAGATGTACAAACAGCTTGGCCAAGAAACTCGTGATGACAAGGATATTGAAGGGCTTCTAGCAAGTTGCAAGGACGGTCTCGGAAAGATGGATCTACTTGTTGAGCAAACAGCAATCGGTTCCAATGAGCAAATCAAGGCTAGATTTGATAAGATCGTTCAATCCCACGAGCAACTTTGCTACAGTAAAACCCAACTCCTCCAAGAGTTACAAGCCCTTTCCCAGCGTCTCGCAGCTAATGAAGAGTTGGAAAACTTGCGCGAACTAATTCGCGAGCATCGTTACAAACTTTCGCCTGAAGTGGTGAATTCGTCTAATTTTACTTTGTTTGCAAATGAGAAGAAAAATAGCCAGTCTCGCCTCAATCAGGTCCAAACTGCTTGGGAACTAATTCGTTCCAAGCTGGGCAATTTGTCCAAATTGTCTGCCTCAGCAGCTTGTGAGGCTGAAGTGAAGTGCTTGGAGAATGAGACACAATCTTTTCAACAAATGATAACCTACAAGGAGAGAGTTCATCGCTTATTCCTGCAGTTGGACGAACTCCTTCATTGGTGTACCAAATTGATGTCTGAGTTGCCCGATATCCGAGGCATCTACTCTATGGATCAAGCCCAAATTATTCGCTCCACTCTCGACAACGTGAAGAACGAAATTCAAGTAAGAGAGGACGACTTTTCTGCACTCCTCTCACCCGATAGTATCGACTCTTTCAACGAGAATGATGAGAAGAAGATGACTGATAAAGCCGAGCAATTAATCCAGGCGCGACAAGAGCTCCACATGCAATGGCAACAGCGAAAAGTCATGATTGATCAAATCGTTGATTTCAACTTCTTCCTTCGCGATTGTCGCCGATTAGACAGCTACTACAGCTCAAAAGAGCAATTCTTATCTTCCCAACCTCGAAACTTTTCGGATATTGATGACATGCACACTGAGATCAAAGAGCTCAAGATGATCCGGTCTAACATTTTGACAATGGGTGGTTCCTTGGACGAGTTAAAGTCGCAAGCCCAAAAATTAGTAAGTCAGCATCATGTGGAGAGTCCTTCAATCCGAGAACATTTGAAAACCCTTGAAGCCAAACAACAACGAGTCGAGACCAAGGTCACCAAAGTTTTAGATCAACTTCGATTGTGGAAGGATGTTCGAGAAATGTTGTTTGCCTTGGATGACGCCGAAGAGTGGGTGGTGGGGAAAACTAAAGGCTACCAGGAATTATTGGACCAACTGAAAACAAGAAGTCAAGAGCAACTCTTTCTCAGCAAGGTACCAATCCTTGTACAAGAGGTGTCTGGGAAGGACGATCAAGTCAATCATTTGCTTCGAAAGGGTAAAGAACTCAGCCAAGATTCTCGCTCAGAATCGAGTCTGAATGAGCGACTTTCCGTTCTCCAAGAACGTTGGAAGCAACTCAAGAATTTGACGAAATTAGCCAAGCAAGCTCTAGCATCCTTAAAGGCCACACAACAGATCCGTTCTACACTGAACGGTTGTCAAGAATGGTGCCATGAGGTAGAGAGCCAGAACCCAATTTTCCTCGAAAAAAATGTGGGAACGCTGGATTGCTCCTTGACCAAGAATAAAATGATAGACTTGTTGGGGCAAGCGAAAGCCAAGGAGTCAATCGTTACTGACTTACACCAGAGCTTGAAATCTCACTTGAATAATGACACTTTCCCAGAATCCCGAGTGGCTCAAGTCCTTGATCGACTCAACGGCGTAAGCGCCAAGGTCGGTCAAACATTGGTCTTGGTGGATAATGTTGAAGCGATTCGCAATGCATCCGAGAGGTTAGGCACCATCAAGCACTCATTGGAGGAGAAGGAAAGAATTCTCAACGAGAAAGTCAATTGGTCCAGCGAAGGAGCTTATTTCAACCGGAAGAATCAACTCCAAGATGTGAAAGCATCAATTCAACGTTTCAAAGCCGACATTGAAGAGCTGGCTGATTTGCCTCATAATGAGGCGGTGTCAGATCTTCGTCAAGAAGTCCTGGAGTCAGCAATGGCCTTGGACAAAAAGACCTCTAACCTAGTTGTGTTGCTCCAGCAAGCCGAAAACGACTTGAAAAACAACGAAGAGCACTTCCATTTTAGTAAGAAGCTCCAATCCAATCATAATGACGTCCTACGCCTTTCCCAACAATTTTCCGAGCTGAAGAACAAGACACTCGACAATGATCACTTGGAAGAGCATCTTAAGAGCGCCACGACTTTGCAAGAAAGTTTGGAACATGGCATTCCCCTTCAAAATCTCCAAGAAACTCATCAGCAATTGACAAGCAAGTGGGAAAATGAAGAAATCCTTCCCAAGCGAGACTTTCTCACATTTGAAATCCGCTTCCAAGAGCTCCATGAGGGCATTACACAATATAAGAACAACCTTAAGCTTGAAATGGAGCGTCGCGTTTTTGTCGATCTGATAGCAGACCTTCGGTTATGGATCCAAGAAACGGAGGCAAAACTGGTCTCCATGGCTTTAGGAATGAACCTCAGCGAAACTAAAGCTTCCCGGCAAAGCGTTCAAGAAATGCTGGATGGACTTGATCAAAAGCTAGTCCAATGCGAAGATGCCACCAAGCATCCCAACTACGTTTTGTCTCATGACAGCTTGGATAATGACTTTCAGAACGTAAAGCAATCCCTAGAAAAACTCAAACAAAAGCTGGAGAGTCATCTTAACGACCTTGATCTCACATGCGAAGGTCATGTGCTTCTGAAGAAAATATCGCTACTGAGAACAGAAATCAATCGCTATTGGAAGATCGCCGTGGATCTTTCCGGCATTGCTGAAAATATGACCATCCACGAGAAGAAAGTGAATCATTTCAATGTTCTCCAAAGAGAGTGCGTTCCAATTCAGAACAAAATGGAAGCTTTGATCAAAGATGTAGATCACCTCAGCCGCTCTCTTGACAATGCAATCATGGACGAGCTCTTCCAATCAAAGCGAGATATGATGTTAGATTGGGAACAAATGGATTCCCAAATGGCTTTGAAAACACAATATCTGGATCATGTGGAGAAGAGCACGGATATATTGGAGGAAACACGCGAGTTCATGGAGTGGCTGGCCATAGCCATGGTGACCATTTCCGAAGAACCTCATCGTACCCGCCATCATTTGGATGCCCAACTCGAAGGCTTAAAATCGTTAGAAACTCAACTTGAAGGCAGATCCGCTCAACGTCTCTCCTTGGAAGCCAAAGTAAAAGTGGAAATTGAGGAGAAGAATTGTCTTTTACAGAAGCTGGAACTGTCCATGGCCGAGCTAAATAAGGCATATTGGGAGGTGGAGGCCCAACTTCATCATAAGATCGCTCTTTTAGACGAGCTCTGTCGGTTCTCTTCCTTGCGCTTGGAAATTCTGAACACCCTCTTTTGGTTGGCGGGAAAGACGTCGCAACTTGAAACAGATAGTGCCAAGGTTGAAATGGAACTTCATAGCATTGAAAAGCTCTCAAAACGCTGCGAAATGATTGAGGATGAGGACCAATTGAAAAATATTGCCAGCTTGTTGGAACGCGCAGATGTGTTCCACCAACAATCTGTGCACTGCCGAGAAGACATGGGAAAACTATGTCAAGACCTGGAAACCAAGCAAGCAAATTTTTGTGACCTTTTGTCAACCATCAAGTCGTTAGTACTAGAGCTATTGTTTCTCTGCCATTTCGTGATGGAGTGCAAGGAGCTTTCGGAAGCATTTATTCAACATCAAAAGTCCCTTGAAGAAAACCTGAATGTTGATGACGAATTGGTAGAACCCTGCTTACTAAAAGTGGCTGGTCTTAAGGATCAAATACCGCAATACCGAGCTAAGATTGAGAGCCTTCAAGCTACTCGAGACACTTCAAAGTTTCAGCATTGCAGAAACAAAAGCATTGCTCTCGAGTCCATGTCAAGAATGGAGGACGTTTATGAATCCTTTCGGGATCAGGTTATTGGTGTTGAAGAAAAGCTTCAAATACGCTTTTGGAGCATTCAATTAGTCGGACAAGTAGACACTCTCCAAACTAGGATGGACTCTCATTTTGCAGCTCTCTCCAGCCATCCAATCTTGGAAGTAACCAATAGTACTGATCAGGCCAACGTGTTTCTTCAAGAGAGAAGACTCAATGAAATCGAAACCCAATCGAAACGCACCAAGATCGACATGGACAAGTTGCTGGACTCTGCCTTAGTTCGTCGAGACCTCAGATCTAACCCAGATGGTTTGGCTTTGGTGCAGAATGAAATCAAGACATTGGAGTCAAAATGGCAAGCTTTGGTGAATCTTCTGGCTGCTCGAAAAGACACTTTGGGAAATGCAAAAGCAATGGTTGAAGTCTTCCGAAAGTTGGAAGATGTCGAAAATTCTATGACCCTGGTCAATGCGCAACTTTACGAGACTGATGCTTCTGAAGAAGATGAAATCAAGATCGCCATTGAAGCTATCGAGAAAGTCAATGTCCAACCTATTGAAAGCCAGGTAAGCATTAAAAAAAAGAGAAAAAAAAGTATTCAAGAGATCTTCACAGAGTGAACATTGCGGAATATTATTGGTCCAAGTGGACCCACTAAATATGCCTTCTTTTTTAGATAAATAGTGTAAACAAGGCTTTGGAAAAGGACTTCATCTCCATATTATCAAAGGACCAGTTGCAATTTTGCACCAAACGTACCTCCCAACTCAAAGAACATTTGCAACGACTGGTTGAGAATCAGCGATCAAGAAAACGCGAAATACAAACCCAGTTGACTGAAGCTCAAACACTGACGCAGTATCGCCAATGGATGCAATGGTTGACAGAGGTTATGACGATTATCCAATCTCAAGAACTTGGCAAAACCGAACGCGACGATCAAATCCTCATTCAGAAACATGAATTGGTCAAAAACACGATAGATCGGCGGAAACCTAACCTTCAAGAATATATCAACTCTCTGACAGGAAAGCCTGATTTGAAAGCTAAGGCCAAGTTTCTGAACGATCGAGTCTCCATTGTTGAAGAATGTTGGCAACTAAGACTTGAACTTTATGTCCAACACCTGGAGCATCTCAAATGGGTTGGGCAAATTCAAGAGGTTGAAACTTGGCTCCAGGAACACGAGAAAGAACTAACTTCGACTGGGGACGAGGCACAGCAAAGTCTGGAAAGCTTACAAAGTTCATTGGACACTCATATCTTTATGGAGAAGGCTCTAATGAACCTAGGATCTAAAGTTGATCACATTTGCCGACCAACGCGATTCGAATCACATCTCCAAGATTTAGTTTTGGCGGCAGAAAGGAAAGCTAACCATCTTGAAAAGGAGCGGATTGAGCATGAGCTCCAAGAAAAGTTTCAACGAAAAGAAACCATCCGCAAAACCAAAGATGAGAAACGCAGGCAAGAACGAAGAAGAACTCAAGAAATTATTATGCCAGAGCTACGGCAACGGCAGCCAAATCCCGGGTGAGTAGAGCATGGCAATTACAAATCAAGTTTCAAGGCTAAGTATTGCATTTTTTCTCCTTTTTCTACAGAGACCAAATTGTGGCAGATGGTCCACCACTGAAAACCAACAACCTTCAACAAGTTCCCAATATTATGAACGGCATTCTAGAAAAGAAGAATGAGTTTGACGAAGGTCGCAAACGATCCACTTCTCGAACGTGGAAAAGCTATTACGCAACACTCACCTTGGCGAACAAGACGTCAAACTTGCACCACCAGCTCCAAAGTAGTCTTAACTTTTACCTCAGCCAGAGTGAATGTAATTTGAACAAACCTCCTGTGATGAGTTTTCCAATTTCACAACTTACCGTGGAAATCCCAAAGGCACCACACCCTCGAAGGAAGTTCGTTTTTCGCATCATCCTCGACAATGGCAGCGAGTTTCTCCTCAATGCCGAAGATGAAAACGCATTTGCTCTTTGGACTAAAGAAATCGAAATGGCTCGACGGAATCAGAATTCTTCCACCAACGAAGGAACGGGCAAACATAAGCAACACACGCTCTCCGAAGAATACCAACACAATAATGGCGGGACTCTCAAGGGTGACGAAAAAATGAACCATAAAGAAAGAAAAAGTATGATTAATAAGTTACTTATGCGGAAATGACCAAGATGATTAAATATAAGACTATAGTTGACAGCACCACGATTAGCTCTTTTGGCTGGAGGTCTCTACACTCTCACAAGGCTCTTTCCACCAACCTTTTTCATTGCCCTGTTCACTGACATGTGCGAAATGCCCAAATCCCTTGCAAATGACCTCATTGACTTCAGTGGGGCCCTTTTTGCCAGTGTCTTGAACTTCTTTGGGTCAAGTTTGGACTTGCGTCCACTCCCAGCCTTTCTCTCAATATTCTGGGACCGCCTCACGGCATATACGGTGGGCCTGGACACGCCCACTTGGTGGGAAATCTGTGTTGGCGTTTGGCCAGCGTCCAAAAGCGCGCGGATCGAAATGCGTTTGTCTCTTTCCATATTGAATATCTTGGGAAATATAGCAGCTAGAACGTTCTTTTTTGTTTTGTTTGATAACTATGTCTTTATGCTATATTATAAAACGGAATCATTTGTCTACCACAATCCAATCTTGAGCTATTGGGCAAATACTGAGTAAAGATTTTTTCGTTACGCCCGGTGAGTCTAGAAGTATCCGTAAGTAGAGTAGTGGGAAGACTAATGTCGAAATGGGCAAGGATCGGGCCCTGAGGATTCACAATGATGGATTTGGTTGCCTTGAAAGCCTCCTCGTGTTCTGAAAGCCATTGATAAGCCACATCCTTTTTGAGAAGGGGACGTAAAGGACTAAGTGCAAGGGCAAGATCGGAGACAAATTGGCCAAGTTGATTCGCTAATCCAAAGAATGTTCGTAGTTCCGAAATATTTGAGGGAGTCGGAAACTTGGAAATAGCAATCACCTTGTCGGGATCGGCTTTGATCCCATCAGAGCATACGATGAAACCCGCAAGTTTTACGGATTTGCCAATTTGGGCCTTCTTCTTTGATAGAGTGATTCCAGCTTCAGCGCACTTTTGAAGAACCGTCTTTGTACGTGTCATTAGCTCATCGAAGTTGGAGGCATAAATGAGGCTATCGTCAACTATATTCTTTACACCCTGAAGACCTGCAGGAGCCTTGTCGCCTCTCAAGCAGTACTCATCTCCCGATGCGTTCAAGCCCATAGGTGCGCACCGGAAACGGAATCGCCCAAATGGAGTGATGAACGTCGTAAGTTTCCGTGATTCTTCGTCCAATTCCACTTGCCAATAGCCTTTCACAGCATCGAGGACAACGAACCACTATGAATCGGAAGGAATTGAAGTTGAGGGTTCGGATGGTGATGGAAAAGGATGGATAGGTCTTTTAACGTATTTGTTCAATCCAGTGTAATATATCACTAGACGCACTGACCCGTTCGGTTTTGGAACTACCAAACAAGGGCTTACCCAATCCGAGGGCTCTTCTGCTCGTTCGATTATCGTAGAATTTTGCATAAACCCTATTTCCGTCTCTGTTTTGGCACAATGAGCGTATGGAATGTTTCGAGCAACCGTCAAATGTGTAGGAATAATGTCAATATCATCTCGAAGATAGATATGCATCGGTTTTCCTTTCATTGGTTTTAGAGTGGAAGAAGTGTCGAAAACTAACGGAAATTCTTTAAATAGCTCGTGCAGTTTAGAATTGGCCATCGCCTGGTCAAAATTCTCGATAGAGGTCTTGAATGCGCTCACCGTGGAAGTTAAGGGATCAGGAAAGTTTTGAGGTAGCATATTGAGATCATATGATGCCAAGACAAGAGCATTTCATCATGAAGATCTGATGTTACAAATGCTGTAATCCTTGTTTTGTGTTGGGTGCCATACTTATGAAGCAATGACACAGATCCTAAGCAATCCAAAGGTTTTCCATTAGCAGCAATGATATTTCTGTGATTGTCTGTAACGATTGGAATATCACGCTCCAAGATGAGAATTGATGCAACGAGGGTTTCCGTTGCTCCAGTGTCGGGAAGAGCTTTTAATTGGAATGCAATCCCATCATTTGGAAAGACCTGAATCAAAGCTCGAGGTGTCGGCTTGGAAGTTGTCGCAGAGCGCACTTCCACTGATGATGAAGAAATAGACGTTGGATCAGCAGCAGAACGAATGCGTGTTCCACTAGACGAAGATGTGATAGAGTTACATAATTTCATGCAAATCGTTCCTAAATGTCCCATTGTACCACATTTATTGCATTGCTTTCTTTTTGCCGGGCAATTTTCAACTTTGTGGTTTACATTTGCTTGACCACATCGAAAGCAGACATGTGTATCCTTTGAGACCTTATTCGTTTGTTTTTGCCGACCTTTGAGTCTCTTCTTTGGCTGCGATCCTTTGTTAGAAACAACAGCCGCATTGATCTGGTGAGGATTTCCTTTCGTGAACACATATTTTCCCCCACTGATGCAGCAGTTTCCCAATATCGTGCAATTCCGACGATGGTATCTTTTGAGGAATTGGTTTCCACTTTTGTTGCACAAGATAATCGTGCCACAATTTGGACACATCCACTTTTGGAGTCCATGAATTGGGCGACACTTGAACCCAAACTTTGAGCCAACACTTTTCGGACAAAGTGATTAAATTGAATGTCCTAACACTTTGGTTTGTTGGATGAGTTGGCAAGCAATGGGAAGGATGATTCTATTGTTGATGGACATGAGGACAAGCAACCAGAGGACTTACAGGAGGGTAGTAGTGGGAAAAAGGGCTCAAAAAGAGTAAGTACCAGTCCCTTGGAATCAGTCAAGACCAGAAGCAAGACAAAGCCCTCTTCATCCAATATCAAAAATGACTAAGCATACTCAAGAACTAAAAATCATGCGGCTAAAATTGTGTTTGCCACTTCAATGGGATTGTTCCGATGATCAAATTACGAGGGAGATTTCCCTCCCATCGTAACAACCTTAAACTTATCTCCGTTCGAAGACATATTACTGCCAGCCGCCCACTATTACACTTGGCTCAGGTCCTCTTGTAGCCGTGAATAGCCGTTGGCATTTCCTCCCATGACTATTTTTGCGTCATCTGCGTAAGACCAAATTAAGGCATTTAAGGGGAGGGCCAGTAGAGGAGTGATAAAATTGACGAAAAAATGGTCCTAGGATAGACCCCTGTGGCACATAAAAAATAACATCAAACGATTTGGCTTCAGCCCTCACACATTGCTTACAACTTTGTCAAATGCTTTTGCAAAATCTAAATAAACAATGTCAACACACTCGTTGTGTTTTGTGAACCAAAGTTATTTTGGAAGGATTTGACGCATAGAATCCGGAACTGATGAGACTTTGGTAAAAATATGCACGAGCACACCATTCTGTCGTTTCAGAACAACGAACCATTGCTCCAGATTGTTCAAGTTCCGGTTGTAATTTTTTGTAGCTTTTTCAAAATGAAATGGCACGGCACGTGCCTTGACACGGTTGACACGGCATGACACGGTTTAATGTTTTTATTGATATCAATTTCAATCTTTCATGGAGGGCCTCTCTTTGAACCAGAAGCATCCATAAGAGATGAGACCAATACGTCACTGTATTTCTTGATAGGCGGAATTAGACGTGGATTGCTAACAACATTGTTGTTCCTCTCAAGACGCGTGGTTGTGCAGGCAATCAATGTCTTCTCGGAGTTTAAAACTGAGATTTGAATCATTACCCACAATATCGTAGGGGAAATTTGGCTTTTTGGAGGTTAATTCGGGATCGACGCAGCAAATTCTGAACAATGATGGACCATCGGGAATTCAGGTAGAAGAATACCCAATGAGATCACATCGGCTAAAAAGACGAGCTCAATGCAAACTTGAAGAGACAACAGCAGTAATGATGACGGAAGGACCCCCATTTGGATTGCAAGTGAGATCGAACTAGCCCATTTTTTTTTTCAATTTTGCTCTGTTTACTGCTCTCAAGATGGTTGGAGATTGCAGGATCTTGCAATCTTTGGTGTGTGCCGACTCCGGAAATAGTGATCTTGCACCACCAGAGTCTGGAAGTGCCATCAAAAAGCCAACCAAAAATCTAACCAAAGGTGTTCAAACTTTCAATTCGACATTTTTCATGGCATCTAATTCACAAGGGCGGTCTGTAAATTGCGAAAACCCTCAAACTGCCCAAATTCTCACGAGCCACCCATTGTTGCCAAACAAGCCTTTTCTCTTCTTTCATCCGTATGAACCCTATAACAAAGGTTATAGGGTTCATATTTCATCCGCCCGCGATAAGATTATTGAAGAGATCACTCAAACCTCCCCCTGCATTTCTCAATCCCCGACATTTATAGCAGCATTGATTTTTTGTTTTTTCATCACATGTTCATTTTTTACAATCTTGAGATCTTTTCAACAACTGTTGTAACATTTGACACCTACTGAAGGCGAATTTGTTACAAAAGCAGAAGATTTGAATTATGCCAAAATAGGCCAAATATATAAAATTAACATTTACAAATTTGATTTTATATTCTTGGGAAGCTCTACTCAAAGGCAATCCTCGTCTCAATTAATGCATATAAAAAAGACAAACTTTCCGATTTGTTCATGGGTTTTCTTCCCAATTCTCGCGTTTCTTCGAGGATCCCGGTTTGTGTTAAGTGGCCAACTCTCACTGGTTGTTTCATTTTTTTCATGATTCCACCCATCCGACGCTTGTCCAGGAATGGCACGTGCGAGAACACCGCAACCACCACCCGTAACCACCACAAACCACTTTGATGGGAATTCCACCAAACGTTGCTTATTATGTTTCTTTCACCTTCCACCAATTAGGTGCTTTCCTGGCTTAATCCGCCACATGATCTGGTTGAGGAAGACTAAAATCTTGACTTTCAAAGACATGTGACAAATTGAAGAGAGTTCAACCGAAAGAAGTAGGCGGAGTCTCGACAAGAAACCCAATCAATGCATGATAATGACAACTGTCAGTAAGTTGATTTATTTGATTTATTTATTCAATTACTTTGAAAGAATCGACTCGAGTTCAGTGTATACTTGAAGGTGTTTCCAGAACTTTTGGTTAATTAGGGTAGACAAATAATAGTTAAAAATGTTGAATGGATTCACTCGCCTATTTTATTATCAATGCCAAATTGAAATTCATATATACTTAAGCTTTCAAAAATCGAATTATTGTTGGCCAAATGGAGCCTAGTCTCAAACTTCGGTTGAGAGACAATAAGCTCGAAAGAAGACGACCGTCCAAATTTGAAGGTGGAGAAAAAAGTCACTTGTCGCTTGCCAACTGACGCAGATCTCGAATTCGGGCAGCTGAGAGCTCGGCACTTTTCATTCAGAGATTGCCCAGTGACGTTTCGTTCACGTGCTGGTGGTTCCTCAATCAGTCAACGGCCCTCGACGTTACAACGAATACTGACTGCTTCGTATAGACTCTCACAGTTCAAGAGGTGGAGTGTATGCTAGTACTAAGAGACCCAGTCCATGTACTGTTGTATGTTCTTTTACTTTTTATGTAAATTGGGTGTTTCTTTTTCATTTCATTTTGTAGCCATTTATTCAAACTTAAAAAGTTGTGTTCTTGCAAAACACCAAAATTGATTCTGTTTTTCACAACGGTGTTCAAAAATCCATAGGTCTGAAAGCTTCCCCATCTCGTTTTTGAAGGTTGAAATTGATCACTGTGATTTGGTCAACGGCGCCTTTTGCCTCCTCCTTTTCCTTTTTTTCTGTTTTCTCCTATGTAGAGGGTGACTGATTCTGAAAATGAAGTTGACTTTTTAAATGTGAAATAACTTAAAACTTTACAAAAGTTATGCTGTCCCTAAAATTTAAAACAGTTTATTCATATAATAATTAACAACTTGCAATTGAAAGCTGCGAATTTTCATATCACTGGGGATGTACGACACACATTCAAGCTTAGCAAAGTGAAGAGCTGTTTTTAAGATTGCTCTGCATCTGCACTCCCAAAAATGTGATAAATGCCGCTTGAGGTCGCTTTTTCGACAGTCAATTGTCCTGGATTGCTGCTCGTTGATAGCAAGTAGTTACTGCACGTTGTCTGAGGCAGAGGGAGCAACTTACACACACCTGTCAAATGGCTGGCGAATGCCGTGGTTGTCAAAATAAAGAACAAGAATAACAGACACTCGCCTTCCATACTGATATGCCAGAAGCTCATCTTGCTCATCAGTAGAGAGCGAATCTGAAAGTGGTTCAATTAAATTAAAGTATTCATTTTTCGAGCCGTTTACACCAAAAATTACTTCTTGGAGTTTCTTTTCAAAATACTGTTTTTTATTTCGACATACTTTGTCAATTTTAGGAGTATTTTTGATCATTTCCGGCATTTATCTTGTATCTTGACTTTTGAAGAGTAGCGAACATATTGACAACACTGGTGGGAACAAATAGTTTTTTTATTTGAACGGTTTTTGCGTGAAATCCTTCGCCAGTCACTATATCCACCAAAACAATGGGGGAGGGTATGAAGGCCCTTAACAAAAGGGCAAGACTTCCTCCTCAAGAAACTTTTACACAACAAGAGGTTGATCTACATTTAAGCTCTATTATGACGGACCTTTAAGAACCCTGAAATGTACCCAACAACTCTGTGGTACCCAAGCTGCTCTCCATTAGTGAGCACTTCTGCAAATCTACCTTTTACCCAGAGTCTCAGAGTCGATGAAACATACTGAGCAAACAATTCAACTTGGAATTGTACTTCAAGAGAGTCAATAGACACCATTTTAACTTATCTGATTTTTGGGTCCAAGAGGGTTACGCTTTACGCTTGCAACGCTAAATACAGCTATTAAGGCAATTTTTCAAATAACTTTTGCATTATTTTTGACCATGCTTTCGTCACTTTAAACCACGTTTTGAGCCGAAAAAAATATGAATCCACACTCTTTTCATCAAAAACACTCTTGCTGAACATTTAACTTTCTACTTTCTTATCATAGACAACAATATTTTTTAACATCAAACCCCATGTGCACATGTTTTCTCCACGTACCAAGATTTCATTTGTTGATGAACCAAAAATCAGACAAATATTAGGACACTCTTGAAAAAGCATGTTGCAATCACGAACTTTGGCACCATCACCAGACTTGTATGCAATATTTGTTTATTTCCTTTGTAGCTGCAAGTATCATTAATATTGTAAGCTAAAGAGCAAGTTTTGAGACAAATTGATAGGCTCGTCTTACAATTTGAGTGTGGACTTTTTTTGGTTACCTTATTCGTACCCTTGGAACCTTAAAGACGTCAAAACATTCTTTTGCAATAAAATTACTCGCCAACGAAGATGAGATTTAAGATATTATGAACGACGTCCATAATAATAAAAATAAGATAATAATGATGGACTGAAAGTTCTTAGGGCCAAGACTGTTTTAAGCCCTTAGGTAATCTGGTTGAAATTTTGTCTTTCCCAAGCATCATTAATATGTACAAAGGAAACTTTGTCAATTGTTTTTGTTAAACAGAAGTGATTCTTTATAAAAATACTTTAAGAAATTTTCATTTGATTCAATTATCAAGAAAAAGAAAAAAAAACTATTTACCTTTGTATCAAACGAAACGATTTGCACGTAACGGGTCACAACGCGTTGCAAAAGTTGCTGCCAAATTTCAAACCTAACCAAAGAATTAGGAGAAATAAAAAGACACTTACAGTATCTCGTGAACTTTTTAAAGGCTTTTTCTTAAATGAGCTCTTGGCAGAAAAAATGAGTGTCACATAAAAAAAACTGACGGAAGGAAAGCATGAAAATTAATTAAATGGATCCAATTGCAATTCTCATTTTTAGAATGTAGTACTCCCTTATTTTTAACTCGAGCTCTGAAAAATACCAAAGAGATCAATAAATTTCAAGTCGTTTGTTCAGCCTCACCTGAAGCCCATTTGGGCACCAATGCGTTCGGCAGGCTTGCAAAAGGTCGAGCAGGTCTAAAGATGTTTCACTAGGAACATCACAGGAATGAGAAGACTCCGAAAGTTAGGACTCTGCAGTACCCAGAGAAAGTATGAAAGGTATCTGATACAGTATGTTTTCAAGAGCATTCATGGGCTTCACTTGCGCTCTGAGAGCACTTCCAAATCCCACGGAATCGAGGCTAGTTCGAACAATGATTCGTCCTAATGAAATAGTCCTCCTGATTTTATTTTATTGGGATTTTTCGTTGTTTCAGTCTTCGTTGTGACAATGTAGTAGCTGATCCTCAAACAGCTTTTATAGCAGGGTTGGACAATTTTTAAAACACTATTCCTGATCAACCCACTATTTAAGGATTGTCCATATCTGAAAAATAGTAACTCGATGGTAAACCAAATATCATACAATTTTTACTGTAGGATTAAATTTATGCTGTGTTTATTTTCGTTGGGTCCCACTCTTTGGTGGCAAAAAATCAACAATAACATGATGAAATTCAAAATTGATTTTGGAAGACGTTTGCAAAGTCTTAATGATCTTTAATCCTGTCATTGTACGAAAACAAAAACGGCGAGTCATTCCACACCATGCCGTTCCTTGATTACCCCAATTCATCAGAGCAATGCGAAGAAAGTCAAAGCCATGCATTTCCTTTTCCAAAAATCGCTGTGCTTGGTTTAGAGAACTGTAAAGCTCGACCGAACAATGCTTGGAATTAAAGAAGCTTCTATACTTGGAATTACCGATGTTGGCGAATTTATGGCTCTATTTGAAGAAACCTACGGTTTCGTCGATCCTCTCTTGGCCATTTCGTAAACCCACAACCCCAAGTCGGTTAGAAAGAATAGAAATGGGACTTCTGATCTAGGGGAACACTTCAGTTTCAAGATTTTATGGCGGATTTGCCACATCCAATGCAACATACAACCTCAAAGCTCCACCTCAGGGCAAACGTCGGTGTAAAAAGGGTCCCTACCTAATTAGGCCTAATTAGACTGCCTAACTGCAGTATTGAATGTATTGCTCAAAAACAAGAAAATAAAAGTCATGAAAGAACTTCGGAAAAAATTGTTGCTCGAATTCTGATCAAGAACATTGACCACGACAACTTGGACTTTGGACAATAGTTTTAATAGGGATAAATAGGCATTAATCATAAAATTACATATATCATTCTAAAACTAAGGAAAATCTTCTATCAAATAGTCTTATATCTCATTTTAACAATTTCTAACATTTATTTAAATTTGAATTGCAAAATACAAAGGAATTATTTTTCAAAAATTTGAGCATTAACCAAAAATCTAATCCACGACTTATTTTGAAAATGTAATTATGGTGCAATATTTTAAAATTTCTTAATTAGTAAGACAATATGCTTAAGAATCTCCTATGAACCCAGAATGAGCCCCTTGACTGTCGATGTAGTAAAAAATATTGTATATCAAATGAGATAATTGTGCATTCTCGCAATAAACGTTATCAAATAAACAGCATAATTTCTTCTGATCTAGACCAAGAAATGATATTTATTAATGCAAAGGGTTTTAAAATTAATGTTTTAAAAGTGCTTCTGGTTCTCTTAGCATTTCAAATGATATTTAGAATTAATTTCGAGTTAATCTTTGCAAGTTTATTTGGTTATTTTAGTATTCTTTAGTTATCAGTACAAAAGTATTTTGTCAATTAGCAGCCGTTTTCTACTATTTTTGCCATTTTCTACCATTTACTGGATTTTCTGCGACTTTTATGCCACCAAGTGGCAAGAAGTTGCATTGAGCAACTTTATCCGAGCCCTACTCAAAAGCTTTTGGCGAATCTGACACTCGTAATTTCTCAGGACCCCGCACAAATTATAGGTAGGTTATTACTGCCAGTATAATTTTGACTATTATCAAAGGCCCCACTGAGCCGGTTTCCCTACGAATTATATAAATCAACCTTATATTTACAACCTATAAGGCTAAGTGTCGCAGAAATTAATCAAAGTTGGGTACAGAGTACTTGAAATTTTGCAAAAAAAAAGAAACTGGCATGCCTATTCTTTAAGTCATTGTTTTCTCACAAAATTTGAAAGCGTCCAGTCGGACCTCGATTAATCCAAGGACCCTCCAGCAAGAGTGGTCAAGACTCCTTGATCAATCGTAACATAAGGTCGGTTGTTGAAGTAGCTATGAATTATAGGAGAAGTATATCTAGAAGCATAAAAGAAGCACATGCGACGGAGTGGAAATAGCCATGCTGCGATTGAAAAACGCAACTTATGTAGCAAAACTTGATCGAGCATGGTTATTTCTACTTCGCCTCATATGCTTCGTTAATGCTTCTCTTATGATTCTAGATATGCTTCTACTATATTTCAAAACTACCTCAACAACCGACCCATAGGCGTGCAGAATGATGAAATGGCCTACTCAGCAGGGTTTTTAAATTAACAATAATGTGTTTTCTAAGACATTTAGAGTTCTTCTTTTGAAGTATGAGGTCTTCCTCAAGGTTAGCAGCAAATTTGTGTTTGAAATAAGTAACCTACTGTTAATAGCTGTGTATCTCAGAGGAGGTCATTGCAAATGAGGAGTAATAGTTTCCTCGATTCCTCGGCTCCAAAAGCTTAGTTATGCTCTCTTATGCTCTTCAACTTCCTTCCAGTCTAAAGAAAAGGCTAAAAAATCGGAAAGCCAAGAGACGTCTCAGACTGATATTTTGCCTTTTTATGACCACAAACTTAAATCCTCTTACTACTGTTTTTGTACACAAATGAAGGAGGGTCTGTACTACCCACAACAGCAACAATACCCACTTACAGCTTTAACGGCATAGAAGTGAGTAGAAGCAGGAACCTCTCACCACAGGACGCGAACTTCAGCTGACGCGAAGCCCAATGAGGCCCTTGAAACGGTGCGGCTCTGCAGTGAATTTGAACGAAATTGCCAAAAAACGATAGAAATAGGTGTTTGATAGCAAACATCGCTTCAGAACATTGTTGCAGCATTAGATAGCGCTCCTTTTCCTACCATTCATTTTTATAATGCTGCTTTCTGTTCTCGGGAATTAGTCAAAACTGAGCTCCTTCAGACCAATATCTCGCACAAAATGGAGAATGGATCTCGAATAAATGCATATGTAACTTAAATATAACAATACCAACTTCAGACAACGAGTTCAGTTATACTTCGATCAAGTTTCATGAAGATTGGGCGTCTTTTTAGAAAACTGTGGCCATGTTATTAACAATGAAACTCACAGCCACAGTATCCACACTCTTCCCCATAAAAACATCATTTTTAGTCAGCATTTTATCGTCTGAAATCCTTGAAATCCATTAGATGCCAAATATCAACATTTTGATCAGCCAAACCGAGAGGAAGCACGAGATTACACAATTTTTTTTTTCAACTAATAGTTGAGTTGTTGATGATTCCCTCACACTGATCATTCATGCAGAATGCAGTGAAGAACAGATCACTCTCATGGAGCACTGTATTCTTCGCTTTGATGGTGTTGTTTGGTACTTATAATCTGAAACCATTGGTATTTCAGGATAAGTTGATTAGGGTTGATAATGAGTGGTGAAAGTGATTTACCCACGAGTGGGTTGCATTTAATTATCTCTAAGAGACAGAAACACAGACTAGAATGATGTCTAGACAATTTGTTCACTGATTTAGTATAAAATATTGAATATTGAGTCCATAACACTTGCCTATCGTTCAGTCCATAGGGCCTCATTGGGCTCTCAAAAACAACAACAAACAGCTGTCTTCGCATCCTCTTCTGTAAGTATATCCATGGTAGAAGTGGCCTTCAAGCCTAGATTGATAGCAAAACCACATGCGGCACGTGCAAGGTGGAACGGTGTGTGGAAGCCAATGGTGCATTTAGTGAGAAATAGTCTATGAAGACCTGCAATGTTGTTTTTCATTCAAAATCTCAACTATGAATACATTTTCCCTTAAGGTGCGACGTCCCTAAAGAACTGCATACTACGTGTATATCTGCACAATCGGTAAATTCAAAATCTAAACTAAGCATTACTAACCAGTTTAGCATACCTACCACTGGCTTTAAGTCTGATAAGTAAAGCGAGGATTAAAAAGATTTTGCCTTCAAGTTTTTTATCTGACTGTTTTGGCCTGAAAATACCATTTGAATCTTTACAACTGATTTTCAACTTATTTTCGCATTTCCTGGAAATTTCAGCCACAAACTCTTATGGTCGCGATTTTCAAACCAAAAAAAATTCTTTTTGAAACTTGAATGCGACCTAAAAAAAATCGTCACTTTTCTTTTGCAAGGTGAAAGAACGAGTCCGAAAATTTAGGCCTAAAATTTAAGAACAAAACATTTGTCGATTGTAAAAAATCAGTCTAACTAAATTTGGCCATTAGATGACAAATTGGGAAGAAACACGTTTTTGGCCAAATTTAGCAAGAAAAAAATAAGTTTTGGCCATTTTTAGCCGGGGAAAAACATTTTTTGCTCATTTTAGCGGGGATTTTTTTTTTGCCCATTTGTAGCCGAGGAAAACTTTTTTTGCCCATTTGTAGCAGAGGAAAACTTTTTTTGCCCATTTGTAGCCGAGGAAAACTTTTTTTGTCCATTTCTAAGGATAAACGATTTTTGCGCATTTTTTTAAGGTTAAAGACTTCTTTTTACCGCCCTCTACTGCCCTGAAAAAAAACAATTCTAGTTAAAAATGTCATTCGAGACATTATCTACTTTGACTAAGAACCTTAGCCTAAGCTCCTTTCTCGCTCGGGCCTAACATGGTCAAGCGGGTGAAAAGGGCCTAATGCAAGAGTTTTTCAATCCAACAATCATTGCTCCTGCTAGCACTTTGACCAAGAATTTGGTTACACAGCGGTCTTAGATGATTGTCAGGTCGGATTATCTCAGAGTCCAAACTGTGCGTTAACTTTGGCGCGTCGAGTCCAAGATCTGCAGGTAGAAGATGAAGCAAAATCAGAAATCCCTTTATCCAATATTGCCCTTGTATGGCTGCTAATCTGCTCTGTCAAGCTCATTAACAAAGGCGAATTGGAACCTCGAGGGTCTTGCCAGGCTTGGGTTTGTAATTCGTTCGTTCTTGGCTATTCTTTCCTGCGTGGATTCGCGCTCCTCGTCATAAGGGCTGGTTCGTCCGTGTCCGTGATTGGTGCTCGGTTAGCGTTACTCCCGTCGCTTCCATCACCGCTTCAACCGCGTGGAAGACAAGTCTCGCGCTTTCTGTCGCTAGCTCTCGTTTTCGCTCTCTTCTCTTGATCTCATCTACGGTGTGATTATTTCCTCCAATCAAATGACGCTCGCCTCCAACGTCAGGGCCAGCCAAACCAGAGAATCACGAGCACTGACGGCTCGCCATCTGAAATCTCTCCTCACTGAGTGCCAAGCTGAAACCATTGGCACACTAACCAAGAGCCTCTGTCAAAGGAAGGAAAATCGTGACGAAATCTCAACGGTAAAACCAAAGTAAGATCACTGTTCGTTTGCTTGCTCGCTCGGGGATTTTTCATGACAAGAGCCTGCTTCTCCTGCTCCTGCTCCTCCCTTCCTTCCTTCGTTCGTTCTATTCCATCCCCTCCCCTCCCCCCTCCCTTGAAAGAGGGTAACACATGGCCATGTGGCCATCCCACATATGCAGCAGTAGATAGGATCATCCTCGGAGGGAGGTAGATTTACTTCTATATTTAGTATCTAACTGTCAGCAGATTCGAGGAGGCACGTGCCTTCCTTCCTCCGCACTCGAGGATTAATTATCCGGAACACCACTGCTGAATTAAGGCTTATTGCCCAGTGAATTGCCATTTCGGGTGGAGTTTAAAGTTGATTGTTGGTTAGATTCTTAGCAGGATATACTCTGCTTCCCTGAAATTGCATATTCTGAAGTCATACGTGGAATTTCATGAATCAATACTGGTCGACCATAACCAAGTCTGTGATAGCCATTCCACATTGGGGGTAGTTCTCGTTTTTTCGTCGTGCCGTTTCAAATCTGGCCATCATGGAAGGTAAGACGTCAATATGGTGTGTGAATAATTTCATGCTCAAAGACACAATTCTCGTTCTGTAATGGAATCATCAAAATACATTTGAAAAATAGCTTTTAGGTGTATTTTGATAGTGTTTTTATTTGGCACAATATTTCATTATAAAATCAATCACTTTGGACTATCATGTAGAGCTTTGTTGGTAACTTGAAAACGTGAGATATTTAACGACAATGATCATTTTTTGAAAAGCAATATATTTGAGGAAATGATCTAAAATTACATAGAATGCTTTGGAGAGTCATTAGGCCCAATTCTTATTCAATATGGGCACCATCATATTCAACTCCTTGTTGGATGGGGTGTGAAATCATTGGGTAGCTGCCACGAACTTGACCATGTCCAACTTTCGGGTCTTCCTCTTGATCGCAGACTTCAGAAGGGCCCGAGTTGTGTGGTCATGACTTGAACTTCGATGAAACTCAATCTTAAAAGTAACAACCGAAAAGAGAGAGATCTGGATTTCTATGCGGCCATCTCATTCTTCATAAAGGAGGGCAGGTTGTTCTCCAAGAAGACCTGAGTCCTATTTGACTTGTGGCTGTGGCCAGAGTCCTGGATTAAAATCTCCTTGTCCCGATCAAAGTTGGTATCAATCCAAATGAGAGTGTCGATGTATTATTTGGTATTAGCAGGGATTCCAACTTCGGTAAAATTTGGATCCATGATCGAAGACCTGGATAGAAGTTGGATTTCTCCTTTGAAGTACTAGAGGCACTTCAAGAAGGATCACACGCAATGACAGAGGGCGGGGGTCTGTTGACTTCTGCATTGACGATGCACTTATTCTAATCAAATGAAGTATCTCATTGAAATGTAATGTAAAAAAATATTTCACCTAAATATTATGCTGTTTTGAGCAGTTTTTAAACATTTCGTTTTTTTTCCAAGACTAAAGGAAAATTGCCGTTTTGCATTGAATTATTTCAATCCAGAATCTTCATGTTTTCAGTGAATCATTTGAAATTTTGGCAAACAAATGATGATCCCATGATCCCATGATTGATGTATTGAAGATCCCAATTTTCGTTATTTTTTAAGACCCTTTTTCAGGGGAATAGTCGAACTAAATTGGTAAGATATTCTGCGTGGGAAGTAAATAATTGATCAGTTTGGCCCCGAAAATTATATTGACGGATTAGAATCTCGAATAGAAAATTGCAGCTCCAATTGAAAGAAAATGATGGAAACTCTGGGTTGAATATTCAACCAAATCTTGGACAATACAATATTAATTAAATGTAAATAAAAGCTGTCAAGAATAACCAATTTTCATTACTCGATATGAATATTTAACAGCGAAGGTTTGTCTACCTACATTTCCGTCATCGCCAATTTTTCTTCAAAAAATGTTTTTCAATGAAAAAAGTTGAAAAAATATTTGGACAACTCTATTGATGACCTAAGGCACGTCTCTTCTCTGATGGCTTTCTCCTTCTTCTTCTCCGTAATATGATTGCTGTGCCTGTGGATGCTGACGGACATGTCAAGATCTTCAAAGGAGTTCTTGTGGATGGTCTTGGTGTCTTTTCGGTTTTTGCGTCGGGTTTTGTTTTGACATCCCCGGACTTGTTGTAAGCCTTGACAACGCGAAACACGGTGGCCTTTGGCAACTTGTTCAATCTTGCGATCTTAGAGGGCCTTTGTCTAGCGTTACAGACGACGGGAATGGAAGAATTTTCATCTTCTTCATCGACCTGAGTCAATTGTTTCGTCGGTTATTTTGATCAAATGGTGCTTGAGAGTTAGCTGAATGAAGAAAACGCCAAAATTCGAAGGAAATGATTACTTTAAAACAAATATTAAATGTCATAGAATTAATTATAGGTGAAGCTTTCTCAAGGCGTCAAAGCGATTGCTTTTATATTTTTGATCGCCTTTCACGAAGGCTTTTTTTCATGATATTTTTCTTCGATTATTATTCCTTTTTAGCACTTTGCACGTCTGATTTTGTCACTAAAGTAACCATTTTTGAAATTTCTTCATGAACAAAGCCATAACTGGACCGATATTTTTTCATATTCAGTGTTTCACTTGCTAACCAAAACTATGGGGAAATTAGAGACATTTGTTCTGAAAACTACTGCCAATTAGATGAGAGAGCATAAATACATTTTCGAATACATGCCACAACAATAGTAAATAAATACATGTCAATGCAATTTTAAGTAAGATCTAGGGCCCGGAAAAATATTTGCTAAAAAGTGACAATATATCAAAAATGAATTTTCTTCATAAGCTCAAAATATTTGAGAAATAACCCAGATATTTGAAACATACTTTTGTCAACGCCATTATTTGGTAATGAATGAGTATAGTTGAACAAATTCAGCTGGGGATTTGGGGGAAAAATTGGCTAGGGTTGGGTCAGAGCTTAGCTCTGCGTTTCATAGTTTAAGTCCGCTAAGTTAAGTAGGGGAAAAGTTCGTTTCGATTGATAGTCAACACGAAGAATGCAAATTAGGCTCGAGGGATTTTCATCAAGATTTTTGGAGGCTTCGTCTCGATTCTAAGGCATACCTATCCATTTTGGCTTCAGAATATCTAGCTGAATTCGTCCGATTACACTAATCCATTTCGTTTATGTGCACAAATTTATCCAATATATATTTTGGCAAGTTTCATCTAATGGGTCGTTTTTGGAGGCACAATTGACATGTAACTGGTTAAACATTAGAATTTTCAATTTCCCTCAGTACTCTGCACCTCCGTGTGTATATGACAGTAGTTACGGTTATTTTAATGCTCAACTTTAGAAACAAAAGCTTTTTTTTTTTAAAAGCTATATGAAATCTTTGGGAATTTGTTTTTTGATATATCGGTAACGTTTTACGACTTTTTCGGGTCAAAAATGGACAATTCTAACCCAAATAACTCATCTGCTGATGAATGTATTTTTATTCCGGTTTATCAAAAATTGTTATTATTAGTAGGTTTTTAGTTATAAAACATTTTCCCTGAACCTAAACTTATATGATACAACGAAAGTGAAGTTGTTTTCCATTGAATTGTGGATCCAAAAAATGCCAAGATGTCTTGGGGCATTTCGATCAAACCCAAAAAGCCATTTGAAACACAGTGTGTTGGTTGTTCATTGCTCAGTAATGCTGCCAACGAACATCGAAAGCTCGAAGCTCGAGTTCAATAAAAAAACAACGACAAAGTTTTTGGTTGTAGCCTGTTTTGCCTTTCAATAAAAATGAACTGATGTTTTTATCGGGTTTGCTCGCCAGTTTTGAGTCTGTGACATTTGCATAAAATCAGGCCCTAGATTTGGAGCTTGAACTCAGATTTATTTTAGATGGTTTGTAAAAAGGCATTGTCATATGGTACACACATATTAGCGTGAGAGATGTACAAAAATTACTTTGGCTTACTATTTTCACTTTGCTTAAAGTTCCTATGCCAAAGCAAAAGGGGTGACCGTGGTGCGCTACGTATAATCCGGGTGGTCGTGCCCAATGCCAATCCAACCAGGTGTCTACTGTATATATCAATTCTAGGCAAACGCTTTTGTTCGTACACTTTTTGTACACTCTTTTGTTCGGTCATCAGATTGAAAATGATTCCTTTAAAGTCTATCAAATCATTGAATGTAAATCTTTTCTTATCAAATTCGAAGGAATCAAATCCGTTATAGCAAGTGGCGATAGTAAAGGCAAATGAGGTAAAGGTGGTTGTTAGAACATCCCCTCAATGATGTGCAACCGACCAAGATCATTAAAGTCAATGTGTGTTTCTGGCTCGTGCTGAAAGAGATTTGGTAACCGTCGCTTGAACGATTCCCATTTGCCGGCTGTTCACTCATTGAAAATCAGTTGAAAAGATCGTACTCTGCGAGTCTTGTGCAGCCTTCTCTCTGAATGTAGTAGAAACCTATCTGACTGGCGCACCAAAGCATTTACAAGCTAGTGGTGGTTGAGCATGGTTGCTCGATTCTGTGCCTGGGATATCTGTGAAGGGTCTGATGTTCGCAGAAGAAGCGGAACTGGCGCTCCAACCTTGTTTCGGATCAAGCTACCAAAGACAAACGTGGTCTCCACATCGTAGAGTAGTACATTTAACTTAAGCCAACCGCTCGTCGGATCATCATGATGTGGCAGGGACTTTGAAGAGTCAGATGTGAAGCGGGAATTATTGTACGTCGGGTCTTGTTCTCTCTGCCCTTTTCCTGCTCCTCTTCCTGGGCACTTCAAATCCTCCTCGATGAGCTCGTGGTCAGGGAGGATTGGCGGGTAGTTGAACCACTACTGGTAGTAGCTTATCGTCGAATAAGTACGACATCCCCAGTGAGCGAGTACAACGTAAGCAGGAGACATACGGGCGTTCAACGTATAAAGTTGTACACCTGCCATATTGTGGCCCGTGCTAACTGAGGATCGGAAACCTTCGAATTAAAACGAGTCGAAGCAACATTAAGAGGCACTCAGGACACACAGACCCCATCCAGATGGGGAAAGAGACAACCAGGCAAGAGCCACGCGGCGGCAATCTGGCATGGTGGAATCATGGTCGCCCCCAAATTGCTAGGATGTGCTTTGGGGTAAAGTCAAGGTGGCCAGAAGGGAGAGCTTGTGTGGGTTCATTAAATGGAATTTGAAGTCGGCTTTTTCATGCTTTCGGGTGGTGAGCTTGCGTTGAAGTTGCAATCTAGATCACCCAACGCACGTTTTGATAATGGACTCGGAAGGCTTTCAAAAGGGACATCATCGATGCCATTTATCGTTTCGATTAGCATAAACCGATCATATCAAAAGACGGCAAATTCGCTACGTCCAATCGAGTTGATACAAGTATTCAAGCTTTTGTTTTCATTCCTACTTTTGATTGACTAAAACAGGATCCTTTCTTTCTTTTTGTTATAGAAGAATCTCGGGAGTCTCTTGACTTTGACAACAAGCCCGCAATGTTGGTGGGGCCCTCAATTCCCTGGTTTCTAGGCCCATTAATGAACTTGCACCACTCCACCAACCCTCGGTTTCATGGCTCATGTGGCTTTCCTAGCCCAATCAGTCGTCACATTAATGAGACCTCCTCCTCGCCACCAAGGATTAGCCCATTACACCATTTGCCACCGTTTTTGAACCTCTCGGCCGCCACGCATCTTTCCTTGCAGTCATATTTGGCTCATCGCCTTCTCTGGGATTCAAAATGTTCCAATCCAAATCTGGGTCGTGATCAACCTTCCAATACTCTGGCGGATGATGACACTGATCCAACCGTCAATCCAGTGGTTGGTGACACTACTCCAATCATAACCAGCCTTACAACCGGTAAGGGTTAACCTCCGCTTTGCTTCCTGATTAATTCATAGTGATCAAAGTGGTCATCTTACAGGTAGTTTATTAGAGACGCCCCTTGACTTGTGCACCCGTTCCAAAGAGAAAAAGCGGTCAAAAACAATTTGGTCTCCGGCGCAAAGCTGCGAGCTGGAACATGATTCTAAGGACAATAACAATGTGTTAGTACTTCCCTTGAAGTCCTCTTTGGCTGTGGATTCGCGGAAGTTTTCGTTTCTCACAACTACTTCTGAAGCTACACCAACCCCTTACCAGGAAGCACATTCGGCCATCAGTGCAACGGGCTCAACCAAAGAACAGTTTCTTCTGCCAAGTCATCCTTCCCCGGTGGAAGAAGATTCGATAATAAAAACAACAAAAGAAAAGAGGAATTTCAAGGTACGTATCTGAACAATGCCTTACAATGGTAAATGATGAGCTTTAAGCAATAGTATGCGATGACTTGTTTTCTATTCTTTCATTCGATCGCAGTGCGGACAATGTGGAAAAAGCTTCAAGAGAAGTTCCACTCTCTCAACTCATCTCCTAATTCATTCAGATACCCGACCGTTTCCATGTCAATACTGCGGTAAAAGGTTTCATCAGAAATCTGATATGAAGAAGCACACTTACATTCACACTGGTAAGTAAAGATCAAGTAACAAAGAGTTGATATTTAGGATGAATCAAGAACCACTAAATTTCTCAGGACTGGGAGGCTAATGGAAAGAATCATGATTTCCAGAAAGTGCAAATCAATTATGTTCTTCTGCAAATGAGACCTTGCATATGATGACTAGACTATGTATTTCAATATTCGACTAAATCGACCGTCGGCGTTAAAAGTTATGCTCTCTCAAAGTTCAGTGCAAATCCTACTGAGAATGGATGAACTAGCCCTTTTCTGGTAATTGTTTTACCACAAAAGGGCGAACCCATTCATTCTATGCTCCCTTCAGTGCGAAAGTTTGAAAAGGAATAACTTTTTACTCCGGCATTCATATTGAGCTGAAAATTTAAGTACGAAATCTCCTGAATTCAAGCCTCGTTTAAAGAGAAAAGCAATTGAAGTGATCCCTCTTGGAATCATAATTCTCATTGTTAGCCTCTCACTCCAGAAACTCAGTGATTCTTGGACAAATCTATAACGTTAAACCTCGTTCAGTAAGTCGACTGTACTGTTCATTTATAAGCCAATGGGGTTTGAGGCCGAAGCGATTAAGATTTAAGAAGCTTATGATTGACTAGTAATCATAATAATCTCATCCTCTCGCTTTTTCTCTGCAATCCACCAGGTGAGAAGCCCCACCAATGCGTCGTGTGCCGCAAATCGTTCAGTCAGTCGTCGAATCTCATTACTCATATGAGGAAGCACAGCGGTTACAAGCCATTTGCCTGTCAGTCTTGCGAGAAAAGGTTTCAGAGGAAAGTCGATCTCCGCCGTCACAGAGAGGCACAACATCCTACCGAGCGACACCAATGGATGATAATGGCCTCTGCCAACACCCCGCCAACTACAACAAAGCCAAAAGTAGAGGCAATAGCGGCAGCAACACCTACATCATCAACAACAACAACAACTGCCACAACACTGGTTAGTGCAGGCAACGACGAACATGGAGACTTATCCCCACGGTAGCACCTCGCCAATAAAAAGAACATTGATTACATCACTCTTCCCACAAACGCCTTGAGCCTCCAATTGCGGCAAACTAGAAATACACCCATGCCATGTTAATGGGAGACCACTATAGTTTCAAAGCAACCTTAACTACTATCAATGATTGAAAGAAACCAATGGTTTGCCTCATCTCTTTAGTATGCACCCACATTGGTTCTGTTATTTTTTTCATTCATGTTAAATAAAGTTAAACGCTTGTATTAGACACCGAGTGTGGTTTTTTAAGAGCAAATTTTCGCAAATCGATTGAGATTTATTTGTCAATCGTTTTCGTCGTGAGTCATGACTCATGACCTTTGGAAACCAACCCTCTAAAAATTTCTCATTATTCATTATCTATTCATTAGAACAAACACCCAATGGTTGAACCGAAGAACAGAGGCTAGTTTTTAGACGTAAAGAACAATCTTAAGATCGTACTTAAAGTGAATTTTGGCTTCTGTTTTTTTTAAGAACGAAAGGTGGGAACGAACTGCGACACGTCTACCATCACAACTCTTTTCTTCATCCAAGAAATTTCAGAGTCCCATTAAATTGAAAATACATTGTCCGCATGAAACTTGAAGTGCGTCGTTTCAAGTTGACAAAAAAATAAGGCTTAACGAATATGTGTGATTGCCTGTCGTCAAAAATTACCTTCTCAAAACATGTAATTGATTAAAATCACATTGTCTAAAGACGTAATTGACTTCAATGGACCTCAAATGAAATTTAAACATATGGGGATAAGGTAAATATTATTTTGGTGCACTTTGTGGCAAAATCATACTGCTTGTGATATTTTATATTTGGGTGTTGAATTAGATTTATTTTTAGAGTTTTTTTGTTGTTGTTGGTTGCGAATTTTTAAATACTCCTATAAGGAATGTGATTCCCTGTAAAATAATACAATCTAAAATATAACTCTTGACTTAAATGCTGTTAGAGGATCAGCTACTACAAATTCCTAATATCATGCCTTATTTCTTCTTTGTAGCAAAAGTATTTCAAGGAAATTATGATTTTTTTTCTTTGTTACAGAATTTAAATATTCATTTTAGGTGCTTATGAACATGGCTTTTTGGGTTGCCATTTCAATTTTAATGGTCGTGAAAAACTCTGCAAAATATTGAATGACACACATTTTGTCATGAAATGAATTGACATTAAAAAGTGTATCTAATAAGCTGATGTTCTAGTATCTTTTTGTGAGAGATTTTTGTTTCAAGCGTGAGTCGGTACAATTTCAGCAATTATTCAATAAAATGTTCATGGGTATACTTTGCCTGGCAATTTACATGCAGTAGTAAAAACTCAACATTTTCTATGAATCATATGACCCATTTCCTACTTTTTTATCTCCGTACTGAACCTTGAAAACCCCTAATGTTAAAACTAGATCTGTTTTAAGTGAAAATCATAGTAGTGGATTCTAGAGATTCTTACTTTTTACTTTTTTTCTTGTAATTTTAAGATCTCTATTCTGTTACTTTTTTAAAACAAGTGGCAACAAACACTGATTCATGGCGTCCCTGAACGCAAAAACAATCCACCCTCAAGAATCTTGGAAGTCATCAAGGTTTCTAAATTTGAAGAGTGAATACTTAACTTCAAACTAATATCTATACTTCCGACACTTTTTGACGTATAGAATCCTTAAAACCGCAGTTTTCCTGCAACAAAACTCTGCAAGTCCTACAGAATATGGTAACCCTGACACAAAACTTCGTCCAATCAGAATCGAGGTCCCGTAGAGGACGGTCTAATCAGAGAAGACAGACCTTTTGTGTCTCTTTTATATTGAGACTTTTAAGGCTTATCCCAGATTTCCCAAAAATGTCTTCAGTGTTGCCAGATGCTTGGATGCTGGGTAATTACCCATTTCTGGGGTGACTTTGACATAATTTGGGCACCATATTTGGCAACTCAAAACTCTAAAATCTGGGGTAATTTGCTTCAAATATGTGAAAAAGTGAAATTCACACTTTTTCAGTGATTTTTGCTAATAATCAACATTGCCCAAAGTTGAAATACTTTAAAATTATGACAGCACTTGAAAACAAGGGAATTCAAATTCCTTCAAATCTCTTTGAGTTTGGAGTTGCCATTTTTTTGTCTAAATCTAGTTTTTGGAGCAAAATGTGTTTCCTTGCCCGATGAAAATATATCACAGGCATTTCCCTTGAGTCGAAAATGGGAGGACTGATGTCAGGGCGTGTAATCAGACATGATTAGAGTGGCCGAAAGTATTTGAAGTGGAAAACCAAATCTTTAAATACTAAATAAATAAAACATATAAAATGAATTGATAACATGTTCATATGTTACACCTAAATATTTAAAAAGCATCTAAAATTTCATGAAAACTTCAAACTGTTGAATAAAGATTTTTCAATGACGTTGATAGAACTGGTTGAAATTGAAGGCAGAAATTGAAGTATTATAAAAAGTATTAAAATTTTTCTTCTCAAGCGTCCTTGTGAATAGTGATTTTCATATTGGATTGTTGTCCAAGATTTGCAAAGCTTGAACGACCAAAATGTATTTCCAAGGTACAATCACTAAAATTTGGTGTCCATCAGTGATAAAAGTTACAAAAATAGAATAAATCGATAAATTAAAGCTGTTTCTTAACATTAGGAGTACATTTTCTTCCAAGTATTTTTGAGCCAAAACATCATATTTTGTTTTATAAAATTCAAGGAAACACTAAAATCATAGAAGTTCTTGAAACGATCAACGAAATTAAGGTTTTTTTTTTATTTTGGAAGAACTTGCCCAAAAATTTAAAATCTGCTGAAAGTGGCAAGATATTTAAAATAAATTTTCGTACATTTCATTGCAAATTTTTTGGCCCTCTGTCATGGTGGATGGTTTTAAAGGCCTTTTGTGTCTTTGTTAGATTATTTTGTGTCTGGTCAGTCCAAATGATTGGGTACTTTAACCCCCAAAATGGTAATTTTACAACTTGGGAAATTTGTTGGGGTTATTTCTGACGTAATTTACGACTTTTGTAGGGTATTTTCCAAAAAAAAGAGATCTGCCACCACTGAATGTTTAATAGACCTTGCAGAAAACCTAAGTGGAGTGGAGATCGACAGGGTTTCCAAAGAAGAGAGTTGAGTCTTTCCGTTTTTTCATACAGTCTCATGTGTAAAACTTCATGAATGTGTTGGGGCCTCTCTACTTTTAGGTTTGTAGACCTTCCAACATGTAACTCTTGAATTTGAAGCCATTAAATGGTGGTTTTCTTGGGACGAAAGCTTCCAAGACACATATCTAATACTGTTGTGTTTCGAGTTGGATTTTCGGCAGAGTTTTGCCATTTTAGTTTTTAGGGTCAAAAATCTGACCACAACTAAACTATCAACAAAAAATAGACCTTATCTACCATAAAATATGGCAGCATTGCCAACTCGAAATCCATTTTCAAAACTATCGATGGAACTCGAAATCGAACTAGTTCGAGTGTTGCCAACTGGTCCTTGTTTAGGTCTTTTCAAAAAGTTCTATACACCGTACCCTTTTTAAGAGCGATAAACTTCCGAATCAAAACTGGCAGCACTCCTGGTTTGAAACATATCATTAATATCTAATACTGATGCTAAATAACGATTTGAGTGAACAAATGATAGTGAAGTGTTATGTACTCAATATTAACTATTTTATACCAATTCAGTGCATGAATTGTCTAGACATCATTCCAACATGTGTACCTGTCTCTTAAAGATAGTTAAATGCCTCCCATTCTTTGGTAAATCACATACACCACTCCTCATCAATCCCATTCAACTTATCCTTTAATGGCAATGTTTTCAGATCAAAAGTACAAAACAACACCATCAAAGCAAAGAACTGCATGAAGGTGACCTGTTCCTTACTGCATTCACCATGGACAAACATTTAGAAAGAATCATCAATAATTCAACTATAAAATTACAAAGAATTGGTTCAATCTAATGCTTCCTCTCTGTTTGGCCGGTAAAAATGTTGTTATTTGGTATTTAATTGATTTTAAGTATTTCAGACCATGTAATGTTGGCTAAAAACGGTGTTTTTGAGGGACAGAATAGGGGTACTGTGGCTGTGAGCTTCATTGTTATTACCGGGTACCCATTTCTCCAAGCAGTCACCCAATTTTCATGAAACTTGGGCTGAGTTTAGTAAAACCCGTTATCTGAAGTTGGTATTACAGTATTAAAGTTATATGTACATGTACTCGAGATCCATTCTCAATTTTGTGCGGATAGTGTTTTGGCAGCTCAATTTTGACTAATTCTTGAGAACATAAGGTATCATAGAAACAGATGAAAGGGACCCCTGCGAGGAATTTGGTTTGAAACAAGTCAATCCAGTAATGTCGCTTGTCAGGGCTGGATCCAAAAAGTGATCCCCCTATTCGGAGCATGAAAACGAGGTCAAAGAACGGATCAAATCGGGATAATCCTTCCAGGGGTGTGAGGGTATCAAACTTAGCCGAGCTTGTTTTCAATGATCCCCCTGGTAGAAAAAGAAAGGAATCCGCATCTCTGGACAATCTCCATCTTGATTGCTAAATGAACTTCCGATGCTCGCTAATTCAAGTGATAATTATATTACGTTCAATGAAAGCCGTCGAACGCATTCAGAAATCGCCAAAACCGACAAACCTAGTTCAAAGGCCAAGTACCAATGTGAGACTGAGATTGTGCATGGCTTTGCTCTGGTTACCGTATGCTTCAACCGATCAAAATGATGGAAAGCACGCATGACATATCCCCAACTGAGGATATAAACTACGTCGAACACTTGGAAACAGGTGAGGAGTGGTTGTTTTCAATTAACATAAGGTCCTTCCGTTGTCTATAAGAAAAGGAAGGATAAGAAGGAATAAGTTGGAAGAGCTTTTGCAAATTCAAAAGCCCAAAATAGTCGCTATGCAAGAAATCTGGCAAGTTTAGAAGCGACATATATCCTTTCGTAATTATCGATTTGAATATGAAGTCAGATTTATAAAGCGAGGGGGGGGTGTAGGAATTTTAATTCACGACTCGATACAGTACACAAAATGTCCCGAATTGAGCCTCATGAACGATGATTGCGAAGTCATCGTTATAGAAACACAAGAACTTTACATCTTGTCGGGGTACTTTCCCCGAACGCAAACATACAAAATGCCATCCGTGATTTGGACAGACTACTCTCTCTGTGCACATCAAAACGGGTGGTCCTGTGTGGCGACTTCAATATTGACTTTTACAAGCCAACTCGAGAGCGGTAAAAATGAATAACTTGATGATTCATTATCAATTAGCTCCTTTTACGTCACGGCCGACTAGAATAACCAAGACAACCTCGACACATATTGACAACATATTTAGCAACAGAAAGACAATCAGAAAATGCGGCATTCTATTGAGTGACATTAGCGACCATCTCGTCCCTTTATCTCGCTTGGCACACAAACCCCACCAAAGGGTAAGAGTAGTGATGCTGACACTGAAGCATGTCTAAGAAGAGAACTAGGTCCCAAAAACATAGCAGGACTGCGGGATGCCTTGAGCAACATACGTTGGAGCTTGCCCAAAAATGATGCAAAAGCTGCATTTGAAGAGTTTACGTTCAATTTCGAGACAGCTTTTCACACGAACTGCCCCCTCCGTCAAAGAAAACCAAACAAGGCAAAAAGTAAAATAAACCCATGGATGACCAACGGTTTGATGAAATCTCGAAATTGCAAATTAAAGCTGTTCTCCAACTATCAAAAAACACCAACCAAAGAAAATTACGATAGTTACTTGTCGTATCGTAAAATTTATAACAAGCTAATCAAATCTGCAAAAGAAAAATACTTCATTATACATCATTACTTTGAAGCAAACCATAACAACACAAACAAAATTTGGAAAGGAACTAAGTCCCTGCTGGGATTTAGCTCCAAGTCACAATCGTCTCCAACACAAGTGAAGGTTGGAAACCGTACTGTATCTGGAAGAGGAGCCATGGCAAATGCATTTGACGAGTATTTTACGTCTATCGGAACACTTCAAGTTCAGATGCGCGACAAGTTGGCTCAAACACTCTCTTTGAAACCTTACTCAACCAAATTCCCTCTGGCACTAGACAATATTATTTCAAAATGGTGACAAAATCGCAAGTAGTGAACGTGATTGAAAATCTCGCCAAACATAGCCATGGTTTCGATGGAATCTCAAGCTTGGTATTAAAAGGCATAAAGCAGGAAATTTCAGGCCCACTTGCCAAACTGATTACATTTCACTTACATCGGGCTACATCCCTCCGGATTGGAAAGAGGGAAAAGTTTTGCCTATATTCAAAGGGGGAGACTCCAAGAATTTGTCAAACTATCGCCCTATCAGTATTCTGAGCTCGCTTTCGAAAATTCTTGAAAAAATCGTATACAATCAAGTATTTGCCCCATTCAACGAGAACCATTTGGTTGACGTTCAATTTGGGTTTAGACCCGGACACTCGAAAAAACACGCAATTCACAACTTTCTTCAAAACATCTCTGAAAAAGCACAATATAGATATTCTATTGGCTTATTTGTGGATCTCAGTAAAGCGTTTGACAACGTCCAGGAGAATCTTCTGTTAGAGAAACTAAAGAAATATGGATACAGCTCAAACATCCTAAGGTGGATGAGAAATTATTTAGAAGGACGGACCCAGCGGGTAATGATTAATGGACATCTTTCAAATCCAATCCAAACGACATGCGGGTACCACAAGGTAGTATTCTCGGCCCTCTTTTATTTTTAATCTTCATAAATGATCTTCCTCGAGCAACGCAATTTCTGGTGACAATGTACGCAGACGATACGTCATTACAACACTTCTCAAATGACCTAAGATCTCTAGAAAGAGAAACGAATGAGTGGTTCCAATCTTTAGCAAAATGGTTTAAAGCAAATATATCAAATTTGAATCCATCCAAAACGAAAATCATTTTATTTAGCGCCAAAAAGGTGAAACACGACCTAGTGTTAAAGATCGATGGGCATCTGATTCAACAAGTCGGATGGTGCTACCAAGAGAAATCAATAAAATTTCTTGGTTTATGGATTAACGATAAACTAGATTGGAAGGAGCACATCACACAATTAGACACCTCAGTACGTAAACACTTGTTCACATTTTTCATGGCAAAGCAAACCCTCACCCAAAAAATCCGCCTATTAGTATATAATGCTTTGATAAAGAGTAGACTAGTATATGACATCGAGTATTTTGGCCACTCTTCAGCAATCAGGGGCTTGGAGACTGCCCTAAAAAGCGCAATTCGATGGATTATAGGAGCCAAACATAGGACTCATACTGGGGATGCTTTCAAAATACTTAATTTGCTCACTATAAAAGACCTGGTAAAACTAAACCAACTCAAATTCATGTTTTCGAGCCTCAAAGGGACAACACCACAAATAATAAGTAAGTTCACGTATAAAGTCAGAAGGGGGGAATCTCTTTATTTTTAATTTACCTATAAGGAAACTTACTTACCACCAAAACTTGACAGATGTTCAATTCGCAAAACATGGAATGTTTATAACATGCCTGTTGAATAGCTCTCCTTTTTAACAACAGACAATTAAAAAATGGACCGATGTACTGACGAAAGCAATGACCTCTCGTTATGCAACCTTGTGTGATTTAAAGAAATGTTTTTTGTGTGAAAGTCATGCGGGCTCCTCCACCTAAAGGCATCACTGCAAGCCTAATGGTACGATCAGGGTGAAACAGTCACTCTCTAAAGTTTTGCATTGTTATGAAGGTTTGCGAACGAGATTCGAGTCTTCTTTTACAATCAGAGTACTTTTTACGTGCATGACCCACCTATATTTGTAACAGATTCCCTCGAAAACAAGCCTTGTTGCTTAAGGGTCTCTGTGGACTTGATTATACCTGTCTTTTCTTTTGACAAAATCGAGCCAAATACAATACAATACAATAATGAAAAGAAATGACAGGAAAAAGAGCGCTATGTTATGCTGCAACTCTGTTCTTATTTGACGGCTTTTTTCAAACACCTTTTTGGTTTGTCTTTTGTTAATTTCGTTCAAATTCATTGCTGAGCTGCATCATTCTTAGGATCGTTTTGGGCTACGCCTAAGCTGACGTTCGCGTTTTGTGGGGAGAGGTTCCTGTCTGAGAAGACCACAGAGTTCCCAGAGACGAGACGCTCGGGTAGACAGGCCTAACATTTTGTTGGACAATTTTCAGGCCTCAGCTGACCTTTGGCTTTGACTAGAGACAGGAAGTTTAGACGAATAAAACTGTCATATTAGACGAAAAAAGACGAATAAAAGGCTTCATTTAACGAAAAAAAACCTGTCTTTCACGGTAAAAAAAACTAACGAATTGCCTGTAAAGAGGTTACAAAGAGCCTTAAACTGCTGCCCATGAAGTACACGAAAAGTGTGTCCCAATTGAGGGGAAACACCTGCTCTGTGTAAAACGACAAAATATACAAAAGAAAGGAGGGAAAAGTGCCAAATGAGCAAGAAATGGTCAGTGGTAAATATTAATTTAAAAAAAACCTGTTCAAAAAGAGTTCAAAACCGCCCTTTTTTCAACGTTTTCAGTTCAGCAATATTTTATGGCAAATTTGCTGACACTTAATTGTTCGCATAGTCGGATAGCTTTTTTCAATCCAATAGTGGCCTTTTCTTTCCGTGTCTGTCAGGAAACCCTACAAGTTAAAATTTAAGTGTGGATCATATTTTGTTCGAGCAAAAACGCAACTGACAATCAAACTATTACTTTGGCCCAAGTTTTGGCGTTGAACTTTTTTAAAAGTGTCTATTTAGTTTAAAATTTGAGAAGAAAACTTAAAATCCAAGAAATTTTTCCATTTTTCACTATTCACTATTCAGACGAAAAGTATTGAGTAAAATTGCCGGATTAGACGAAAAAAGACGAATAAAATCCAAATAAGACGAATAAATTTGTCGCGACGAATAAGGTTAAAAAGACGAATACGTTTATTCGTCTAAAGTTCCTGTCCCTAGCTATGACGTTTACCAAGCAGTTGTGCCCAAACAAGTTCGTTTGTAGGGTTGAAGTCATGGTCACTTGTTCCGCCTTAAAATGCCCCAATCGTTCAGGGCATGTCAAGAATATCCCTTGAGACCAGAGGCATGATTCTGCACGTTAACTTCACATAATTTGATCGCAACATTTCAAAACGAACACAACATTGGCATAAAGGGAAATTTGTTCGTTTTGGCACAACTTAGGTAATAATCTTCGAAAACATCAAGTTTTTACGTCAACCTTTGCTCTTCAACAGCTGTAACTCGTCCAACAAAAATTTCTGTATAGCCGCCCTGTGGAGAAAACCTTTAAATTCAGGCTTTTGCGCATCTTTCTATTTCCTACCTTTAGAACGGACATACAGGACGATAAATCGAATACAACTCGAAACTTGCTGAACAAGCAATCACGAAACTTAGAAAAAAATTATGCCTGAAATAGTACCAGAAATATTTTTTCATAAGACATAGTTTTGAAGATTCTATTTTTGAAGAACAGCATTTTTTTTAATAATCAATCTGAGGCTAATATCATCACCTTGTACACATTTTCTTTATTTTCTTTCAAATAAAGAGAAAATGTGATATTGTAAAACAAAACAACGGAGAATAATAAAATCATAAAACTGAACCTCACACACGAAAGACACTTAATCCTTTTGTCTTTAAGTCCTTTTGTGGCTTAGCTCTGAAATTTGGTTTTGCGAGGAACAGTCTTAACGGATCCGCAAATAATCTCAAATGTCTAATACATTCCCTCCTTGCTAATTCAATGGGTCAAAGCATTGTTGGTCATAAAGAAGATTATCATAGTTTATTATTTTTCAGCGCATTTGGATGGAATTGTATTTTTCTTTCATGGACACCAATTATAATTGCTTTTTGAAGGAGAAAAGATGCCGTCTACGTATGTAAAGGGCCCCATTTCCCAAGAAATAAGGTCTTAATGGTAGACAAGGCTGAACCAGAGATCGAGAAAAATCGAACTTGATCAAATAAGTGAGGGTTACAGATACAATACACTACAAAGTAGATCATATCTTTGGGTAATGTTGTTAAGGAATGAAAATTCAGATGATTGTCGATAAGCGAGTGAATGAAGATGAGCAACCCATGCGATCAATACCAAGACGGAAGATGATTGAAATCGATCGATTCCATGGATTTGAGCAAGATTATTTATACTTCATAAATACTGGTTCCTCCTCCACGTAAGTCCCCTTGACGATTTTAAAGATCTTGTAGCCGATTCCAATGCAATAGAGAATGCAACAAACGAGAAACAAAAGGCCAAGAATCTCTCCCAGGCTAACTCCAGGCCCACCACTCCCACCTTTGGCGTCATCTTCACTTTCGCTTTGAGGAATTTCTGTTGAGGAACTCATGGTACCACTTTCATCACCGTTTGAGGCTTGGCGTTTTACCAAACCAGACACTTCACTGATGGTCCAAAAGATGCCAATGAAATTGACCAACACGTGAATTTGGGCACTTGACATTGTGGTGACCGCAGTAAGGCTCTCAGAATGAAGTTGATCCTTTCACTAAACTATTTGTTCATTATTGGCTCGATTTCACGCCATAGCCTTTAACTAGAAATTCCCTACTTTTCCTGTTTAATATCGATTACCCTGAGCGAGTTTTGTTGGTTTTGCTCATGTGTTCCATCCGGTCCAATCAGCCTTACGTAGGAGACTTAATGAAGGGGCCTGTACTTCCTCCCAAGCGACCGGGAAAGTGTTGAGGCTGGAGGTAAAAAGGACAGAAAAGAAAGCCATCGGGAAAGCAAACAAGGCCAACAAGGGGATCCATGCTTAGAGTAGCAGTGCATACCGTCAGTTGCAGACTTATTCTTCCTTAGTCTAATTCAAGAACTCGCGGGAATCCCATGTGGATTGAACATAATGGTTTCAATTGTATAATGGCAAAATAGTGAAAGCTGCGGACGTAAGGTGACCCTAAACTCTCATCTTTTCTCGCCTCTGAAGGCTTCTGAAGACCAAAAACAGCAATGGAAAACTCAAAGTAAAACAGTGAGATAAAGTTTTTCGGGAACTGAAAACTGGAGTGGGAGGCTCACAGTGAGAATTATGATTTCCAGAAGGATTAATTCAATTGCGTTCTTCTGCCAACGAGGCCTGGCTTGTATTCAGTAGACGACGTATTTCAATTTTCAGCTCAATCGAATGGCGGAGTGAAAAGTTATGCCTTCTCAAACTCTGTACTGAAGAGAGCATAGAATGAATGAATTCGCCCTTTTGTGGTAAAAAATTTACCAGAAAAGGGCTAGTTCATTCATTCTTGGTAGGATTTGCACTGAACTTTGAGAGACCATAACTTTCGACTCCGACGTTCGATTGAGCTGAAAATTGAAAAACGCATCTTATCAACATAAGCAAGGCCTCATTTGCAGAAGAACGTAATTGAATCGTTCCTACTGGAAATCATGATTCCTCTCGTTAGCCTCCCAGTCCAGTGAAATTCAGTGGTTCTTGACCAAAATAAGCCAGAGAATTTGAAGAAGTCAGACGTGCAGATTTGTAGTGTATTTGTCTCGAATTTCTTGACTTAGCACATTCTTGGATCGAGACTATCGCCTTCTGAGTTAGAATTAGAAAAAAGATTGTTATTCTGGATCAAGTGAACATGTCACGGCCAAGAAGAAATTTTAGTGCTTTGCAACCACCCCAAAACAAAACAGGGTCACGACCAATTAAGGACAACAAGGGCCTGGGACGTGACAACCTCCACTGACTAACCTGAGGAGGTTAGATTGTAGGTAAAAATGTGACAAACAAAACGGTCACAGTAAAACGGTCCCAAGGAAAAAAGGGCACGGTGAAAAGATCACACGGTAAAAAGGTCACAGTGAAAAGTTACTTTTCTTTGCATATCATTGTGTTCCAACCGGAATTTCTTAGAAGCCGAGGGGCAGATTTCAAAAGAAAGGTGTAATTTTGTGTCCAAAGGGGCGAGGGAACACCCTCCTCCATGGTCCACCGGACCTGGGGCGGATTGGGACGATTGTCCTAAAAAATGTTAGGAATGACTTCCCGTTTACTTATGGGACTTTTGCTTTGGCAGAATTGTGTTCCAACCCGTAAACCTTAGGGTCCCATGGGACATTCTTCAACCAAGGAAGATACCAGGGTCCGAGGTTGGCTTGGATACCTCCGGAGCTGCATGGGTCTGTGAGACCTTTTTACCGTGACCTTTTTACCTTGTGACCTATTTACCGTGATCTTTTTACCTTGCGACCTATTTACCGTGCGCCGGAGGTTAAGGCTGAAGCTCTTTGAATAAGATTGTCTTCTCAGGAACATGACCGTGTACCCAATAGAGGCCCGTGTACCCCAAAAAGGACCGTGTACCCAAAAGAGGACCATGCACCCAAAAGAAGACCGTGGACCCAAAAGAGAACCGTGGACCCTTTGTCAAATATATTTCTAGTTATTTTTCTAGAAGTCAATGACTTAGACCAGGAACCCCTGAAAGGGGTGGACACGAACTCCGATTTTTGAAAAAATGGTATGAGGCCGAGGTTATATTTTGAAACAATGTCATTCATTCCTTATTTACGAGTAAAACTGTTGAACATGCATCTTGAAAGAATTCAGTCAAACTTTTTGTGTTAATATTTATTGACTAATTGTTCTTCACCTTGGTTTTAGAGGTAGCAGCACTCCTTTTACTCGTCTCATGAACGTTTGACATTCAGCTCTCCAAAGGATTTCAGTCCTCTTAACAATCAGGAAAATACATAGATGGAATCTTGCTTCACCCAATAGTCCAACTTTTGTGAAACAATGCTAAATAGAAGTATCTGTGGTGATATCTGGAGGGTTACTCCTCTCCCATCCTCATCAGCACCTCCACGACGCAGGAACCATTTCTATAGGAAAATGAAGGAATGAGAATAGTCTCATTTTGAAACAAGATGGAGTCCAAGTCGGAGATGTTGTTGGTTGTAACTATTGAAGGGCACTTTTGACGGTTCTGGATCAGATCAGCCATCTGATCCGGATTGGAATTGGAACAAAGGCAATCACGACGTCCTTGAGACAAAATAAGTGAAAAACATGAGGATTAAATCCTGGATTGTGGATTTGATTGAAAATGTTTCAAGTCTTGGGGCTCAAGAAGGTCAGGACCACGCAGGACTGGGGCTAAGGGTCTTCAGGACCAGAGGATCATGTCTTTTCATTGCAGGGATAGGCTCTACGTGCTTGATAGGGTTTGATTGATCTTCTTAGTTCTTAGATCCCTTTGTCCAGGAATTAACAATCAAATTGAGTCAAAAAATCCACACAATTCAATCTTGGTGGGAGCATTTCATTCTCAAGACTTTGAGAGGGTCCTTGTAATCCGCGTTAGATTGTCAGATCACCAGATTGGGCTGACTGAGTCGAAAGGCAAATCAAAATATTGAGCCCATCCATTGCTAGTAGGCACACCTGATATGTTTTGAGTTCATCTTAATTTGTTCTTCATTTGATGGAATTCTTGACACTGAGGACTTCTTTCTTTGTTTTATGTGGACCTTAATGCGAACGCAGATTCCTCTTGGAAAGGAACCAAATTTACCCCAGAAACTCTCCTCCGAATCAAAACGGGGATTTTTATCGCGCTCATCCATTAGACAACTTGAACAACCTAAGAATATCTTACCTGTCCTTGAATTATCCTGAACTAAAAGACACAACCATATATAAAAGAAATTCGAGGATGGAACATCATTTATAGAACAATGCCAAGGTGACAAAACCTAAAACAAACTTGATTTCATACAAAGTTTGGCATGTGTTAGTTAAGTTCAGGATAATACATGGATGGGTTCAATTGTAAGTTCAAAGATATTAATAAGTCGTTCAAATCGGATAATAGATAAGCTCGGAAAAGCCCGCTATTTTGTTGTTGATAATTCAAGGAATGGTAAGATATTCTTAAGTTGTTCAAGTTTTGTAATGGATGAGCGTAAAGAAACTCCACGTTTTGGTCCGAGGGAAAGTTTGTTCTTAATCCTTTTGCTGAGAAGAGGAATTTGGGCTCAGATTCCGGTCCATATTCGTTCTTTTTGCTTTAGTTAGGTCTATCACTTCCGAAGGTTGTAGCCGGTAACCTAGTCATCATCAGACTTCATTTGATCACTTTGATCGTCATCTTGTAGAAAAGACACCTTGTGGGGGGGTTCATTCGCACTCCACGATGTGGTCATTCATTCATTCACTATTTCATTCACTCGTTCTTGGCTGAACTTAATGTCTTCGAAACACCCACATCAGACTGATTTTGGGGCGTGGGGTTGACCTTTACCAAGGCTAGGACTTGGCTGGACCCGCTTGAAACACAGAAAACCCCGATTGGCGCACTATCTTTTGGACTCTTGGTCGATTTCCGTTTGATTTTCCACTCCCAACATGGCCGTTTGTACTTCTTGTTTACTTACGAACTCTCGGCCTCATCCGTGTGAGGTTGCGAGCTAGGAAATTCCGCGAGTTCGTATCCAGTATTTATACTATTATATAGGTTATCCCTGCTTAGACCTATGGGGGTTGAAGATAAAGTAAATCGAAACCAAAAGTAAAAATTTGTGAAGACTCTGATTGGTTCTAAAGTAGTTGTGGGTACCTTTAAGAATGAAGGGTCTCCTCAACTCATGCTTTTAAAGCGACCCATATCAATAACAGTTTGAATTGCACTTTGTATTGCTGCACAAAAGACATCTTTGGAGTCCTAGAGTTGAGTCCACCTGGAGTCCATCCTTGAGTTTTAGCTCATGTTTCAACTTACAACAGAGCTATTATTCAAATTAATGGAAATTATAAAGTACGTCCTAAAAACCGTTCCCGATAAGTTTTCTAATCACCTGACATTAAAAGCGATTTTGTTTTGTTTTATTTTTGTTTTTGCTGGAGTCAGAACGCAGCTTCGCAGCTGCAATCTGATAGAGGCTTGGCCCCAGTGTGGGGATATTGACACTCCACTAAACCAGCATTAATTTTTACCTCACCCTCGGGAATGACCCCAGGTTCGCCCATTTAAGCCGTCAAAGGCCGGGACTACTGCATGTAACTTAACACCACAGGCCACTAGAACTCGGCAAGCCCGGGATTTGAACCAGGGATGTTGCCCTGGCGAATGCTCCACCGTTACGCTACGACTGCTTGCCTTGAGGTTTTGCTTGCGATAAACCACTCACAAAAAGAGCATTGATACAATGACCTTTGACAAAGCATAGTGGTGAAGTACATTTTAGCACCCTTAAAATACACCAGTTAGGTCAGGCTTATTAAGGTTAAGGGTTGGGATTAACTGGAAACGCAAGTTCTAAAATGACGTAATTATTGAATAAAATGCCACACTCGCTGAATTTTAGGTTAAAAAGAAATCGGAATGTACCATGAGCGACAAAAGATTGTTTTTTTGCGAGCTTTCTTTATATTTCTTACCTAAAAGCAACATATTTGGACAATTTTTGCATATTTAGCCAATTTGTTCAACATTTTCATGACATATTTGGGCAAAATTTTAGAACGTTTTTTCCCCAGCTAAATTATCTAAGCGAGGTTTCAAGCCCACTTAAATTTTTGGGATTTGGTGGACAGAAAGTCCTGGACATGCAAGAGAATAGAGCAAAAGAAGCCCTTTTTTCTATTGCTTACGGTGTATTTCCTGTTCATCAAATCCCGAAAATTAAAAAGAATTCAAGAACATTAGTATAGAAGTATTCTTCCTCTCATCAAAAGGAAATTTTCCTTCTTTGCCTCAAGTCTGGCAAAATATTTAAAACAATCATTTCTTCAAACCAAAGCCATTACACGTCAATAAGGTTTAATTTGGTTTGTCCAGTCACAGACCTCGCTACTACTGGACTGAGATGATAGCTTCAAATTTATCATCTTTGCTCCCATCCACGAGAATATCTTATATTTTGCAGGAGCTTGGGTTTATACATAGAGTTATATTAATACTAGAGGGAGTGTAAGCCTGAAAATGTGTCTCAACTGTTGAGCGGACAAAAGTGCAGGAACATTTCAAATGTGTGACCAGGCAAATGTCAACCATGCAATTGATGAATCAAATGCGGAATTGAGGAATGTTTTTGGGTCATTTATTGTTATTGCTAGTGGTCACTTTCTTGAAAGCACCTAAGACGTCACTAGGTGACCATGCCTTGGATTTAAATTCTACAACTAGGAACTTTTTTGTCAATACATTGAATAAGTCACGAGTAGGAAGAACACAAATTTAAGCTTTTGCTTTGTGTAGGATTAATCCAATACGCTTATGGATACAAAATATCTTGTGGCTTCAGGAATGAGTTTAAAAAAGTTGGTCTTGATTCGCATGTTTGGTCACACTAACTCTCCACTCAAACAATAGTGAGGGCAACATTTTCCGCATAAATTCAACGCATTCAGCCCCGCTTGCCAAATCAGCCTGACTAAGGCTTGCACGCTATCTAGTGATTAATAAATGATCTAAGGGTTTATGGAACAAGAAATTTGTCTACCAATTTTCAGCTCAATCGGACTACGGAGTCAAAAGTTATGCTTCTTTGAAGTTCAGGCAAGCGTGGGCGGAAAATGTGCTCGTCCTTCCTCTTGTTGCAAGATCTTGCAATAAGAGGTAGCACGAGTTCATTTTCCGCCTTTGCTTGCCTGAATTTAAACTTTGGACACCATTGTTTGATTGAGCTGAAAATTGGTAGACAAATTTCTTGTTACATAAACCACAACTCCTGTAAAATATAAGACACTCCCCTGAATGGGAGCCAAGATGATAAATTTTGAAGCTACCATCTCAGTCTACCACAGACCAGCTCTAGCTAAGCAGGCAGACCGCCGCGACAGTACGGAAATCCGTGTCCGTGACCTCTAGATGACGCAGGCTGTATTTCCTGGATTGAATCTGAGAATCAAACTTCAAGAAGGATATTTGCCTTACAAACAGGGTAGTGCCCTCTATGACGTTCCTAATGAAACCATCCTTTTTAGGAATGTTACTAGGTAATCCCTCGTAGAGGGCGTTTTTGGTGACGTCAGAATTGAGTTTTCTGATTTATTTATCCATGGTAATACAGCGGTCTATGGTCCAGTAAAGATGCCCGAGAGTAGGCACCTGCAGATTCATTCGTCCCTTTGGGAACATGTCCTTCCAAGGTTGAACCGCTTCAATCGATTCTGTGTGAATTTTTGCTTTCCATATGTCTAGTGAGGGGAATTTGAAATCTGCCTCATGAGTTTTAAGGCTAGATTCGGGTATGGCCAAGAGGTGTCAAAAATTGGATTTATTTTAGGCCCGTTTAATCGAAGCTTTTTGACGAATCACACAGGGTCGGCGGCCTAAGTGTAGACCCCTTAGGACCATCATAAGTTTTGTAGTTTGTGATAGATTTTTTCAAATTTTCAGTCAAAGAATCCCAATTTATCAGGAAATAGAAGTTGTGTTATACATATTCCTGTTGAAGCCCTTGGGCATGGATGAGATCATAACATCGATGAAGTAATTGGAACAGTTGGCACAATGCCTTACATTTGCCTCTCAAGGAGAGAAAGGCAGAAATTTGGGTTTGGATGTCTGGTTGGGTTAGAATGGACTCTTTGATATCCCAACATGTCTCACTTTTGAGGATTTACCATGCAAACATAATCTATGAGCCTCAATTAGATCTAAAACAGACGCTGGTTATGTACTAAAAATGCCAAAATCTACACTTGGACCGCCGACCCTGTACATTCATCCCATTTCATCACATGTAAACAAATCAAACAGATCTAATAACTGCATTAGTCAGTTTGTGGTCTCTTCGATTCTTTAGTCTTTTAGAATTTTCATGATCGAATAAGTTATTTACTCTACAGCTTTGGTAAAAGCAAGCATCACGTTTTTCGCATTTCAGTGCATCGTTTGAGAATTGAAAAATTTACAGAATTTTTAGAGTTACGTTGGAATTATTGTTGCTTGTCATCATTCATGACTAGTTTGTTCCGAATTTCTCACTGCATTGGCTTAATAAACACGAGGTTGTTATCAACATGTCAAAACTAGCTATAAGTCACTTACAGCACTTTTCAATTGAGCTCAATGTATCAAGTTTCCACATGCCTCATGAGCCCATCCATAACACTGATAAAAAAAGCCTTGATTTTTTTATCGAGATGCCAAAAAGCAATTGACAATCAAATCAGCTCGGCCAGACGCTGAGCTGCAATCTTTTTTGGGGCCACTTTTTCAGGTTCGCAATGTTCTTGCTCTTTAGTTGATTGTCAAACTTCATTAATGTGAAATGAATTGAATGGGCAAAGTTTTCAAGCTTTAAAGTCTTGTTTGTCGAGTAAAGCAACAGAACGTTTTTTGAGCACCTTATCATTCTACCTTTTGGGATCGCACAGCATTGGTACCAATGCCAAATAGTTTAAATAGTAGGCAAAGCGATATGCATTTGTTCTCCTAGTTAATTGTCCATCCGTGTACGGTGTTAGTTAGTGCATTTGTGAGACTACCTAAGCGAACGAGGGAGTGTGACAAGCAAGCCTTGTTTGGGCCTGTCATCATAGTATGGCCATGCATGTGTGTGTGTGTAGTACACATATGTGATTCGTGGTCAACTCGGCCTTGCTCGTGAGAACAAAGTTTGGTTGTGCTGGAATTTCTCCTTACGTTTTGGCTGACTCGCCTCGATCTTATGGAAAAAACAAGCACCAGTAAGACGAGAGGTGAAGAGGCTCCACGCCGTCCATCTGAGCCGACCAGGCAAGGCTTCCAAGAGGCCCATTATGAAATTTGCCAAGATGATCCCCCTGAAGATCATTGCGATGATGGCGATGATCCCGCCCATGGCTTGGGTGAACGAGTGCGAGGAGGGCTGGAGATGGCAAAGGATCTTTGGTGCAATTGGCAAGGCAGGTAATTGTCTTGAGATGGAATCCAGAGAAATCTGGTCTGCCTAGAAGACAGAGGTGGTCGCCGCCATGGATGGTGGGGATGGTTGGTCGTGTGTATCGTCGTAGCAATCCTGCCATGTTGCAGGGTATTCTACTGGCAGAACCAACCTAACAGATTGCTACTCCTTCCTCTCGTTTTCCTTCTCGTGCCTCCACGTGCTTCTACTACCCCTTGCCTTCGTTCGCTCTATCCACACAAAGCTTGGTTCATGGCGGATCGAGAAGATGGAGCAGTCCAATCTTGGCTTTGGCAGTGCTCCCCTCTCCCTCTAACACAAAATTTGAGGGGCCCCTCTTGGCTATGAAAGAAAAATACCTTCGTTCAACCTCCGGCAGGAAATCCACGTCTCACTATGTCGTACCCAACAACCACTTGCCCGTCTTGACTGTCAGACAGAAACTTTAGCCCAAATGCTCTGACTTCTTCGAACAGCCGTGGTAGGTACACGCCTGATTAGTGACTAGTAGTCACCTAACTCACCTTTACCTCTGGAGTACTGTTACGGCGCACAGATTGCTTCGAACTCAAGTCAGTGGGTTTGATTGTGAGTGAAATTGTGCGAATAATGTTTTGATTTGGAGACAAGATGACCAATAACTTGGGGGTAAACATCATCGGAGATGTTATCCAACACGTTGCTGCTGGTCAAGAGAGCTTATGTGAAATCTCAGCTCCAGGATTCACCAAAGAAAATGTCGACATCAACATCTTGAGCCCGTCCAAGCTACCAACTTCCTACAGGTGAGTCCGTCTTGGACTTATGCTTTTATTGTATTCCAATGATACGGCTAGAGAGAATTTGAGCAAACCACACTGACTTATGATTTTTTACTAGGTTAAAAGAAGATGACGGACTCTTTGCCATTACTTTTGTGCCGCATGAGGTTGGAACGTACTCGATTGACATTTATCTGGGTGGACAAAAAATTCCTGAATGCCCTCTCTTCTACAAAGTGTACGATTCTTCCCTCATTCGAGTGTCGGATATTCGGAATGGAGTTGTAGCTCAACCTAGCCAATTCCGGGTGGATGCCTCGCAAGCTGGAGAAGGTCAGCTGGAAATTTCCATCAACGATGGAGAAGTTCCCAATCACGTGCAAGTTTTGGGAGGGGGACGATGTTTGGTCCATTTTACACCTGAAGTTCCAAAACCTCATACAATTGACATTAAATTCAATGGAGAGCCAGTCCCTGGTTGTCCATTCTTATGCCAAATGGCCGATACCAGTAAGAGATAGAAAAAGAATGTTCTACAAGCTCACATACCTTGTTCTCATGTTTTGTGGTTTTCTTCGTTCGTTTGTAGGCAAGGTTTCAGTAGCCCTACATCATTTGGAGCTCATGCCAGTGAATAAGAAGGCAAGCTTCCAAATTCATGTGGACACCACTGACAATGCAGAGCTTGCCGTCTCTGTTACTGGACCTCGAAAGGACATCCCTGTTCAAGTGACAGGCAACGTTAAAGATGGTTTTATCGCTCAATTCCTACCTGATGAGGTTGGACCGTACGTTATTGGGGTGGAATACAATAACGTCCCCGTTGGAGGAACGCCTTTCACCGGGAAGGCCTACGATTGGAATAACGTGATTGTGTCACCTATTCCTTGGGGTACGATTGGGAAAAGCTTAGAGTTTACTGTTGATGCTAGCCGAGCCGGGGAAGGTAATTTGGAAATTACCATTTCCGCCCGAGGCCGCAACATCCCGACGCAAGTTCATCCTCAAGGAGCGGCACGGTTTGTGGTCAGCTTTGTACCATTGGAAGCCACCGATCATGTGATTAACATCACTTTCAATAAGGATGTAGTCCCTGGAGCACCTTTCATGGCCAAAATCCATACCGATCCAAATCGAATCTTGGTCTCTGGTCAATCTTTGGCCGCCACTGCAGTGGGCAAACGATCTTCATTTACTTTATCAAATGTGACGGGTGCCGCCTCTGATTTGGACATCATCATTGATTCGCCCAATGGCGAGGCAATTCCCGCTGACATTGATGACAAAGGCTCTGGAAATTTTGGGGTGGAATTCACACCAGTGGTAGCTGGAGAGCACCAAATATACCTCTCCTTTGCCTCAGAACCGATTCCAGGATCACCGTTTGCCTGCAAGGTCTACAATGTTGAAGCTATTCAAGTGCGAGCGTGTGAGAAGGGAATCGTTGGGAAACCGGTCACATTTCTTGTGGAAACATCGCGGGCAGGACCAGGAAATTTGGAAGTCACAGGTTCGTCAATAGTCAGCGCTTTGCCTGCCCATGTTTCCTGGGAGCGCATTGTTTATTTCCATATTTCTTTGTAGTTAATAATGGCCAGGTTCCGACAAGTGCTCAAGCCCAGGGCAATCATACGTATGCCATATCGTTCATACCCAAGGAATCGAAGCCTCACATTGTTGAGCTTAAATTTAATGGTGAAAACGTCCCTGGAAGTCCATTTAAGTGCTCAATTGTGGACGCTGCTAAGGTGAACCTGAGTGGCGAAGGTTTGGAAAAAATCCCAGTCCACAGGCAGGCCACATTCTTCATTGAGGGACAATTTGACATGGGTGATCCGGAGGTTAAAATCATGTCACCCTTAAAGAAGGTTCTTTCGAGCAGCATCAGGTAAAAGTCAAAATGATTTCCAACTGGAAACCTTTGTCTAATTGATTCGATCCATACCCTTAAATTCAAATAGATTCATTGGAGAAGGCCACTTTGCCGTAGATTATACCCCAACTACCGTGGGAGATCATCAGGTTGAGGTCAAAATGGGAGACATTCAAGTACAGGGCTCACCTTTCGTAATCAAAGCTTACGATGTGAGCAAAGTGTCCGTCTCTAATATATCAAGTGGTTTTGTGGGCAAGCCCGTTTTCTTCTCCATTGATGCCTCTCAAGCGGGGGCAGGGAATTTGGAAATCATCGTGTCCGTGAATGGAAAAAATGTTCCCAATTACGTCCAGTCTGAAGGAAATGCTAAATTCCGAGTGAACTTTAAACCACTAGAATCTTTGACGCACATGTTGAGTGTCAAATTCAACAACGAGTTCGTGCCCAATTCGCCCTTTGCATGCGAAATTCAGGGGAACAAAGTTGTCAATCTTCACGGACCGGGAGTGCAACTTTGTCCAGTTGGACGTCCTGCCATTTTCAGCATTGACGCATCGCCTTCTGGGAAGCCTGGAGATCAGAGCGACAAGAAAACTCCATATGAGATTACAGTTGTGTCCCCTAACGGCCATGAAATTCCCGTTGAGGTCAAAGGTCGAAACGAAATCTTTGAAGTGGAGTATCTACCGGAAGAAGTGGGTCCTCACATCATCAAAATAAGCCAAGATGGTATACCAGTCGAAGGGTCTCCTTTCACTTGTAATGTTTACGACGTGGCCAACATCTTGGTGGCTGGATTGTCCAAACAATGTCCTATGGGAAGACCCTGCACTTTTACAGTGGACGCAAGCAAAGCTGGTGAAGGTAATCAAGTTAACTTTATTTTCAAATTTGATTTCTGATTCTAATGAATTCGGCCTGAAAAGGTACCTTGGAATTGGTCGTGACGACTGCCAAAACTTCTGTTCGTGCAGAAGTACAAGCCAGAAGTCGAGGCCTCTATGATGTCACCTTCGTGCCACAAGAACTGAACCCTCATTTCATTAATATAACCTTTAATGACGAGCACATCGAGCAAAGCCCATTCGAATGCCATATTCTTGAGCAAGGTTATGCTTCCAGTGCCAACGAAAATGGGCAACTCTCCGTGATCAGAGGAAAAAGCGCAGTCATTGAGCTATCTCTTGACAGGTCTGCTAGGGTAGTGGCTCTATTGGATCCTCATGGCAATGAGACTCAGTTTGAAACTACCCAAGGAGGGCAGGGCAAAACGAGGTAATGTTTAGCGGGATTCAAGAGATAATTTTAAAATTGAAAGAGTAATACTTCAAATGTTTGTGTAGAGTACTTTTCAAGCCATCCTATGTGGGCAAGTACGCTCTAGAAACTCAACCTCCAGGACAAGGCCGAGAGAAAATCCTGATTAACGTGTTTGATCCAAGTAAGATTCAAGTGATGAAGACTGGGCCGGCCTTTGTGGGTGAGGGAAGCGACTTCATTGTGGACACAAGTAACGCAGGTCGAGGAGCACTCTCAGTGAATGTAAAGGCCGCCGGTCAAGACATCAAACACAGTATCAAGGATGTAGGAGCAGGAAGATTCGAAGTCACTTTCTTCCCTTACTTGCCCATTCCTCATAAAATCGACGTGAAATTCAATGGTGTGTCAGTGGCTAGAAGCCTTCTGGAGATTAAGGTAAGACGGCTACGAACAGACATTTAATCACGTTCTTATACTTTTTGGTAAAGCTCTTCGTATACCAACTATAACTACTTTTTTTCTCGTGAATTAACCAGGTCAAAGATCCATATCAAGGCAAAACAGTGACTGCCTCTGGTATGGGCCTCTTTGCTGCCAAAGTAAATGACGACACGTCCTTCATTATTGACACTATGGGATACAAGAGCAACGACTTCGATATTTTGGTGACTGGACCACCGGATGGTGTGCCACCTTTTGAGGCCATTCCACTACGGTGTTATCAACAAAAGGACGGCAAACTTTTGGCTGAATTCTGCACAACCACAGTTGGCGCCCACAAGATCGAGGTTCTTCTTAGCGGGCAACACATTCGAGGTTCTCCTTTCGAATGTCAATCATTTGATCCGGAAACCGTGCTGATACTTGACGTGGATGGCAAGGAGCAAAAACAGTTGACTGGACAACCCATTTCATTTAAACTAGACCGGCGCCGGGCGGGATTGTCAGACTTGGACGTGGTGGTAACGTCACCGGTTGGGGATGATCTTCCTATAGAGATCAAAGGTCTTCACCATGAGCCAGGAGTCGATCTAGTGGAATTCAAACCCGAAATTGCTGGCAAATACCGCTTCATCATTCATTACGGTGGCACGGAGATACCCAACTCCCCATTAACATTCGACGTCAGGGATGCCGATGCCCCAGTAGATTTCCGAGCGTTTGGCCAAGGACTTCAAAAAGGGCAGGTGGGTTGACAAATTGGAACAAAGTTGTTCTCCAGACAAGCATAACTTTAATCACTATATTTTGTCTTTAGGTTAATCATCCAGCCTATTTTGAAATTGAGCAGTTTAATGACGATTCGTTGCCGAGGGTAGAAATTTTACACCCTTCGTCTGGCCAACCAGTTAAAACAAATATTGAAAAGACGAGCCCCACATCAATGCGAATTACTTACGTTCCCGACGTCATTGGTAGCTATTTGATCTTGGTACAACATGATGGTCGTGCTCCATTAGAATACAAGGCTAATGTCTGCAATCCCAAACGCATCCAAGTCATCAAAGGATTTGACGTCAAGCAAGCCGAGTTCTCGCCTCGCTTGACCTTACACCAAGAAACTGTTGTTTTATTCCATCTAAATGATGCCGGAGTGGGAAAATTAGAAGCAGAACTGATCCTCCCCAACCATGTTAAGGCAAAAGTGGATGTCCACCATGTGAAAGACAAGTAGTTATTCATTTAAATTTTTAGTGAAGAAACTGACACAGTAACCGTTACAAATGCATTCCATTCATTCTTTTCAGAGCTGAGATCCGATTCCTGCCTCAAGAATACGGTGATTACGCACTGACAGTGAAGTTCAATGGTATCTTATTGCCTTTCTGCCCCATGAGGGGATTACTAGACGGAGGGGAGGCCAGCAAAGGTAGCGGGAAAGTGAAGCTCACTGGAACGGGTTTGGTCAGTGCAATCTGCCAAGAAGACAATTTCTTCATGATCGATGGAAGTCGAGCAGCTCAAGGCACACCGGATGTGAAGTTGACCGATGCTACCAACTTACCCTTACCCGTTCGACTTCGGAAGGTGGATGCAGATATCTACGAAGCCAGATATAGTCCCTCAACCCCAGGGGACTATATGTTGAGCATCAAATGGGCTGGTCATTTGATCAAAGGCTGTCCTCTGAACATAACTGCCACACCTGGAAATGTCTCCGAACAACCAGCATCCAAGGTATGGCTTGATAGGTAGACAAGACAATTAGTATGAAACACCTTCATTGGCGACATTTTGCTTCAGGTCTTCTGTTCAGGAGAAGGACTTCGAGGTGGAACGTTGGGTAAAGATATCCGCAGCTTCATTGACACAAGAAAAGCAGGTCCAGGAGAGTTGAGTCTTCACTGTGTGGGACCCAGGGGCAAAACAGCTTATTGCGAACTTAATGATCATCAAGATGGAACGTTCACCCTCAACCTGAAGCCTCAGGTAATCGCTATTGACATACTATGATTGCCTGAGTCCCGGCTAACTAATACATATCACATATTACAGGAGGCCGGTCGCCATCAGCTGGCAATCAAATATGGCGGCAACCACGTGAAGGGGTCGCCTTTTACTGTGCGCGTGTCAGGCTCGCCTGATCCCGATAAGGTCAAAGTCTATGGACCTGGGATTGATCACGGTGTGTTGGCCATGTACCAATCTCGTTTCATTTGTGACACGCGTGGAGCTGGAGCTGGACAACTTACCGTTCGCATTCGAGGGCCCAAAGGTAATCCAAATGGTTTAGCCTCTCTCGCTGTTGGTATTCCAATGGAACTGACGATCCACTTCTTTCAGGCGCATTTCGGGTGGAAATGCAACGGGAATCACAAAAAGATCGAACCATTCTCTGCAAGTATGAACCCACTGAACCTGGAGACTACCGAATTGAGGTCAAGTGGAGTGGAGAAAATGTTCCTGGATCACCTTTCGTGGTAATGATTTTCGATACTCAGGAAGAACTCTCCAGATTCCTCCAGGTACTAACTTCTGTTTAGCACTTGGAATTTCCAAAATCCATTGCTGGCATCATTGACATTCCAAATTTTTATTTTTTCCTCACATTTCAGCGGGGATACTCTCCCACCGGATATTCAAGTGACATGTACGGCACCGCACCTTATTCGGGATCTCAAAACTATGGAGTCGTCCCTTGGGCTGGAGGACAATAGATGCAGGAACTTAGTTCTGAGAAATCATGGATTCATAACGAAGAAATCGATTTCTTTGCATTGATAGAGAATGACTCACATTTTGGTGTTTATTTCTCAACTTTTCAATTTTTTATGACCGGACAAATCCTGTAAATACCGTTCAATTCTTCCAAATTGTGATTGCCGAAACGACTGGAAATTCTCAGTAACCATCGTACTTTGACTTCGAATGCCTTAGTCAACGGTTATTTCAAACTACCCTCAATAAATCCTTTTCATAATCTGATTTTTCTTTTTCACGGACCAGACTGAGAACAAGCCTGCCAATCAAAAAAAAGGAATAAATAAATCTTCACGAAACGAAAGGCGTTTTTTAACCAATGCGTGACCAGACTGACCATTCGGCAATCCAACTGATGCTCATCAGTAGGGCCAAGATTTGATTTGAGCTTGATTTTTTTCGACCGAAAATTTAATTTCAAAATTGATCAACGGAACCCGGAGTTGAAGTTAACTTTTTTGGCCAAAAAATTGATTTTGGAATTGATCAATAGCGCCCAGATTTGAGCTTTTTTCGGCCTAAAAAATGATTTTAAAATTGATTAAAATCGGAAAATAATTGATAAAAACCAAAAAATAATTGACTCCATCTTGAATCGAAGCAAAAAAGAAATATGAATATTTTGACTTGATGATGGCAACAAAAGTTGAAGTATGCGTAATTGGACAAAAAAGGGAGCTTTGCGATGCCAATTTTGAGTTATAAATGGGACATGCACATAAAATTGCTCGAGTGAGCGTTTTAAATCATCCTGCTTGCGGTAAAACAGGGCCGTTGGCTGTGATGGGCTGCTTGGTCCATTTTGTATAATTCAAATCACTTAAATTTTAGCGTGTATTCAATGACTAAAGGTCCCTGAAAATGATTGAGAATATTTCCGAGTTTTGGAGCTTTTGTCAAAATAGCTCAAAATTATAAAAAATGTCACTCAAAAAACACCTAAAATACATTTGGCGATAAAAAATCTTCTGCAATTTTGGCAGAACACACATCATAGCGTACTCTAAATAGTTATGAAACATGCTTTCCAAAAATCTTGTTTAAGTGCATTTTAAGAGATACTTTATATTATTCTGGACTATTTTGACATGAACTCCAAAACTCAAACAATTTGATTTATTTTGCAATATTGAAAAGCCACATGAAATCTTTGGGAATTTGTTTTTTCATGTAACTAGCTTTTTTCGTCCTTTTGGGGTCAAAAATGGACCATTCAAAGTCAAATAACTCAGCTGTTGCTGAATGAATTTTTATTCAAGTTGAATTCTTAAGGTAACTAACTGGTCTCTAAATATGGGTGAAATAGTTTATCAAAAAATGTTATAATTGATAGGTTTTTAGGTACATAACTTTTTCCCTGAGCCTAAACTTACATAATACAAAAAAGTAAAGGTGTTCCCCATTAAATTGTGGGTCCAAAAAGATGTCTGTAGGTATTTTGATTCAAATCTAAAAAGGCATTCGGAACACCGTGAGGACGTATTGAGGTAGTGAGCTGAGATTGAGTCGGAAACTTAACTTTTTGAAATGTTTTCAAAGAAAGGAAAAACTTCTGTGACATTGTTTTGAAGGCATTTATTTGAATTTTAGAATTTAGATTTGTGTGGCACTAGATGAATCTGTGTTTTGGAGAGAAATTTCCGATCTATTAAGAGGTTCACTATTTTGTTTTACACAATATGTGTAGTCAAAAGTACTTCTGGCAAAGGCTAAATGTAGGTGAAAAACCACCTAATTGTTACATTTGATACTATATTCTAAGTGTCAGAGAAAATAACAAACTAAAGTTTGTAATGGAACTATAATTTGATTATCAAAACAGAACAACCAAAATATCCGTGCTGTATCATGCAAATAGGCGTTCAAGTCAAGAAGTAAAATGCAAAAGGACTTCTTTATAAGTCCAAAACAATCAAACTTTGCCAAATTTTGACGAAAAAAGAAAGAAAAAAAAGAGTCCTGCTTTTTCCATGAAATGTCATAAAAAGTGAAAATTTCTCCAAAGGCCCAAAAAACTTGAATGTATCTAAAGTTTTGATCAAAAAATTGAAAAATTACTTGATCATTTTCAGTCCAAAACGAGGCTTCTTATCAATGTTCTTCAATGTCGAGTGTTCTGATTCGTGTCAAAAAGTGCAATTAAGAGGTTCAGCAAAAATTATACGATTTATTGCGCCGAGAAAATTCTGGCAAATACTTTTTCAAGGATATTTGAAACTTTCCTTCTTTAATAAGGAAGTCAACTGAGAACAAACAAGAAAGGATCATATTTCATAACACTTAAGCCCTCTCATGGTTTGTCCAAAAAAATATTATACTTTATTATAGTTATAGTTAAAACTATTGTTTGTACTAAAAAATTTTCATTCGGTTAGAGGTGAGGTCTGAAGCCTGCCTGGGAAATTCAACTCTTTGAATGCAATCTATTCCGCTATGCCTACTGAAATATTGATCAAGCTAGAATCATTCACCAAAAAGGTCCATACCTGGCATGGAGTTGGCGTCCTAATTATTTTGTCAATATTCTAGGGACATTAAAGCTATCGACGAAACAGAAAAGAAACATCGTCATCAAGAACTTCAAAATGCATTCTCAAGCCTCATTTAGTGTGACAAATACTACAACACACACTGCCTCAAACACCGCATCTGCAATAAGTGCAGGAAAGAGTGGAGTTGTGCCCGAGGAAATCAAGGAAGATCAACGTCATACATGGATTCTACAGAGAATTTCCAAAATGTGTGAAACTCAAATGATAGTGGATCAATACGCTTTGTTCATGAAAGAGAATCGTGAGAAATTGGAAGATTTTTTCGCCGATCGGATACCTGTAAAATATGTGTTCTTGTGGAAAAGTAAAAACTCTCCTACTAAAAATGAGCCTCCTCCAATTTTATTGGACTTGGAAGACGACGACGATGAGGATGAGGACGACGAATTTCATGGCGAGAACAATTCCAAGAAACACGGTTTTAGTCAGTCAAGAGGGAAACCTGCCCCATCCTTAAAGGAAATGGGATTCAGAATTGACATGGACGGCTTAAGTGAGTTTCACAGTCCCGTTCACTTACAGGTCTTCATTTTGACGAGACTGAAGAAGGGGTACATTCCTACGACAACAGAAAACCCTGACAGTGCATCAGACTTGCCTTGCGGGGAGTACCTTCAGTTTGGAACTTGCTTTGGCTCAGCATTCAAACACGTGAATCAGATCATTGACAGCCGCTCCGCTGAGTTAGAGGAGTATTTTCAATCGGAAGAAATTAATTTGAACAAAACTCAAGACCTCTTAAACGCGTATCAAGTGTCAGAAGCCTCCGAGGCGGGTCCAAGCGTGCTTCATCTTTCAATGGAGAGCTGTCCATTCTTATTCAATGTTCCATTTCAACAAACCGTTAAGGACATTGGAGCCGAAGATTTGGAACAACTCCGATCAATTTGCTCGAAGTGGAGCCAAGGTTTAGCTGATGTCATCGAACAGTTCCGAGAAAGCTCTTATCAAAATCCAGGGGCAGAGACTCAAGTCGAGCAATTGATCCAGTTGGAACTTGATTGGTGGCGAAACCGTCAAATGGAGCTCAGCCGTTTACAGTGCCTCTTTAATCTACCCCCGAATCGGAGACTTTTGTACTTGATTGGTCGACATGACAACGACATTAGGTCCAAGTTTGCCAGCTACATCGATGTCATTGACGAGCTATTCGACGAGGCCAAGGATAATACTACCACACTGCTGCCAATAGCGAGGGAGGTGAATCTAGCCCTCAACACGGATGACTTTGGAGTGGTTAAGAGTGTTTTGAGAAAGGTACTAAAAACCTTAAGGCATGCCTGGATGCTGTCTAAACAATACAGTTCGGATGACAAGATTGTTACACTACTGGAAAAAATCACAAATATCGTTTTAAGTCGAGTTAAGAAGTCGGTGCAACTCTCGGCCTTAAATGACGTGGATGCATTACGGAAACGTTCTCTTGAATGTGTATCACTCCTGCATTATTGGGAATCTCAATATCACGAGACGCGATTAGAAATTGAATCAAGTGGAAGGGAAAACCGATGGGAACTCCCTATTTTCGACCTGTTTAGTCGGGTCAATCATGTCAAGTCAGTCTGTCAAGATGTTTCAAAAGTGACAGAGACATTGCAAAACCTCAGGAGTGCCTTTTCTGACCCGTTTAAAGAAGCCATTCAAGACCAAGAGTTCATGGAAGGAATCTTGAAGAAGATCGTCGAGCTTGAACAGAGCTTCGAAACACTTTCATTTGGAATGTTTTCTAAAAATGAAGCGCATCATTGGTCCAATCAGCTGAATTGGTTCTATCGTGAAGTTCGCTTCTTGGAAATACATTTTTTGGGCCAAATTGATGAAGTCTTCGACCATCTGACTTCGGCTGAAGCGGCAATTCGTGGGGTGAAACATATTTTGACCCATCACAACCACCCCAAGTGCATCAGAGACGCAATCACTCACAACATAGACAAAGTCATGGCCAAGTTTATCTGCGAGATCACACAAAGTGAAAAAGACTTTGAGCAACTGCGATTGGCCAATAACCCGCCATCTATCCCGGGATTACCCCCGATTGCAGGGTCAATCATGTGGACTCAGCAAGTTTTGAACACAATGCAAACTCCGTTGGAGGAAATGATGTCCTTACCGGAATTCATGTCCAATAAGCAATGGGAGCGGTGCTCGAAACTGTTTCAGGTGTTCCGAGAAACTTTGGTGTTTTATCAAAAATCTAGATACGATCAATGGTGCCTACGGGTGAGTGATATTCTCAACCAGAATTTGACTCGATCCCTTTTGATCGGAGTGGATGATGCGACAGAAGAGGCAAACTTACCGGTCTCCGCCACTAACAAACAGGAGCCTATCCCGGGCTACAAAGTCAATTTCACGTCAGATTTGTCGGACACGTTGGCCGAGGTCAAGTATTTGGAGAGTCAAGGGTTTGCTGTGCCCAATTTGGCTCGCAATATGTCCATTCAAGAGTCGAAACTTTTGAAGCTAGCGGCTGATTTGAAAGAATTGGCCATCTTCTACGGTCAAACGGTTCGGCTTCTTAAACACGCAGAAAGAGAGCTTATGAGGCAAGAAATCGAAATTGCCCGAACCAAGATTTGGCCAGGACAAGATCGCTTAACTTGGAATAGTTTAGGCACGCACAATTTCATCAATGGATGTACAAATCAAATTGCCATTCTTCTGATAAAGGTGGAGGAAGTGAATCGGATTGGAGACAACATTGCGACATGTGTTGAGCACATCAGTGCAGGTCAATTACTGAGGTTCGTGTTTGCTATTTCACTTCCAATATGATGAAAATATTCATCAATTCGAGCTTTATTAAAAAGGGCACAAATGAGTATTGTGGCAACTGCTGGCAAAACATCTATAATTTGCATTCAGAAACGGTATATTTACATCCCCCACTGGTGGTGCTCACAAACCGTACATTGATGAAGCGTGGGGTTTTCCATTTGATGCCTTTCATATGAGGTTAAAATCGCCTCTTAACTCTTACAGTAAACTTCGTTGGACGCGAATATTTTAACATGAATATGCTTCATTTCAAACGAGCCTTTCTAAATACAAATCTGGCTGTTTTGGTGGGTTCCACTTGAATTTTACTTTTTAGCTAACCAAGGAAAACTAAAGCAAGGAGGCGACAGGACCTTTTTTGGTCCCGCCAAGTTAGGCCACTGAGAGCAATTTTCCAGAACACTCAGAAGTTGAATTTTCATTCATTTACTCATTCCAAAATTATCAAATTCATTCATATGATACCAATTGATTTTCAAATCTAAATTTGACCTTTGGTTTGATGCATTTTAGGCAAAATAAGGAATGCACAAGTTCAGTTTTGTAAGAGTTTGGGTTTAAGAAATATCCCATTCTTCCCAATCTTTGGTCATTTTTTGTTATGTTGGATAAAAAATATAATATCAAACTATATCTGACTGAAAATGAATTAGAAAGAGTTTCTAAGTGATTTACAATTAATATGATCTATAAATATATAAGCTAACTTTTGAGGGTTGAGAGTTGAGGGGCACGACTTCATCTCTTTGAAAATTGAACTATGGTGTTTAAAGTGACTAAAGTGATGGAGTGAAAGCCATTTCCACGATGCTCTGAAGATCTGCAGATCTTTTTTAGATTATTTCCAAGAAAGTCTCCAGTATTGAGATTGTATCATTCAATGGATAAACTATTGCTTTAGGAAACTTCAAATGCCAATATGACAAATCTTAATGGCTGCTTGGATATTTTTGTTTAAATCTTTAGACACTTTCATGAACTGGGTACCTGAGTTATAATTAAAGTGGCGCAAACCATTGCTGAAAAAGCACTCTTTGATATGCTTCCAGAACCTTAATTTGCCTTGACACAACACAAATACTCCTGGCAAAACATCTAAATGAATGTTCAAAGCCAAAGAAAGCATTGGAGATTTTGGGCACTATTCAGAGGAAATCTTGGCTCAAAAAGGCTCTTTGGAGCCATAGAATTGAAGAGATATTCTTGGCAACTTAAAGCACATTTTTTCCCTACCCACCACTCTTGTTCGCGTTCCTTTTTTATAATTATTTCCCGAACTTAATTTCATTTAACTTAATGTACTCTGACACCCCCCTGATTATTATGGTTTCAGAAAGCTAGAAACAGAGGATGTGAGTAACGATGGGAATCCTAGCAAGCAAACTGAAAAATCCACCGGGATTCCTGAATTTAGCCTCTTCCTCGACCTCTTGGTGGGTGAATTACAAGCTAAACTTCAAGATTTGCTCTCAGTCTACGACGATATCTCTCCAAACCTATTGAAAGTAGAGGAAATTCTCTTTCAATCCCGAACGATGAGAGCGCCTGCAATGAGCAATTACTACCAACATTGGGAGGAAGCCTGTTACAAGGCTTTGGTCACCATGGTCTTGGCTAACTTGGACAAATACGTGGATCTTTTAGAACGGGATGAACCAAGCTTTTCGGTTCAAGTCGTTCTTTTGGCCAATGAAGTCATACTGCAACCGGATCCATCAAATGTAATCGAATTGGTTCTCAGTGTGGTCAAGAAGATTTTGGAAGGAACAAAACATTTCCACAGACACTATCGGTAAGAAAGCCATTCTTCGATTTGGTTAATTCAATCTCGACGACAATCAGATGAAATTAAAATAAACTATATCGGTTAAGAATCTGCAAACACTCAAATTCAAATCTTGAATTCCTGAAAAAGTTCTTGCAAAATATATATTTCGAGCAAAATCCCGCAGAATTTCAGTGATCGAGTCAAAAAACGACAAAAGTTGCTGTTTGTTGCGAAAAAATCGAAAGTTGCTAATTTTGATAAAAATGCCCATTTTTTGTGCAAGTTGCATTTAACAACTTTATCCGAGCACAAGTTATTATTCATGCGTAGGGTCCGGATTTTTTATAAGTAAAACGTTTTCAAAATATTTCGTCCTTTTTCCTCGTTTTTGTAAATATTTTGACTGTTTGAAGAAAAAATTGAATATTTTCATGAAATTTTTTTTTGGGGGGGAGGGGATTTTTTATTCCGCTACAAGGAATGGGATTCCCTGTAAAGAGAGTTAATGATTTTAAGACAGAAAAAATATCTCCGGCAAAGCTGAGGAATGACCAATGCTCAATGGGGCTTACCCAAAATGAACCCAAAATATCTACAACAGGGTAGATGTGCTGAGATTCCAATTTCATAAACATAACTACTGTGACATACGGAAAATACTGCGCTGAAAATCGTATTTTAAAATCAATCAGATGTCAAATGTGGCTCCGAAAACGGCCAAATGCATTAAATTCACCAAAATCATGTTTGGAAAATCGGTGACCATGGACAAAATTAGTTTTCCGGGTCCTATTCTTATTGGTAAAAGGCAGGAAAAGTTTTTTTGGAGGTCAAAAAAAGTATTTTTATGTCTTGGAAATGGCGTTTTATGTGATAAAAAGTGGGAAATATGTAATTTTTGAATAGCTAAAGCATCATTAAAGTTGGAACAATGATTAGTTCCTCATTCTAAATAATCAATAATCAATCATTTTTGGGAAAATGTTCCCAAAGAGGCCAAAACAAGTGGTTTTTCAACCATAAATGCAGATACATATCAAGGCTCTTGATCTTACGATTGTAACAACGTATCGGCCACCTTCTTGTAGCTCTTCTTCATTTCTATCAGCTCTCCAATTTATTGGAAAGGAGTTAGATCGAAAGGTTTGTTCTCGCCTCTTTGTAATTGGCGACTTCAATTTTCCGGCTAGCATTTTTGAATGGGAGGTTAGTCCGGATGGGTACATTCCCATGGCGAAAACGGCATCGCCGTCTTTCGAAAAATTAGAAGAGTTTGCGATCTTGCGTAATCTCTCTCAACACGTTGGTGTTGCAACCAGAGCAGAGAGTGTTCTGGACTTAGTTTTTTTTTCAATGACCCTGATCTGATCCAGGATGTCCATGTTGCCCCATGTTGTCTTTCAGATCATCACATTCTTGAGATAGGGTCGACCATTACTCAAAAGCCTGCGAGCTCTAGAGTTAAACGTGCTCAAAAGGTGGGCGTGGCCAAGTTTAAGTTCAAAGATGAACACTGGCCTCTTATTGTTGAAAGATTAGGCGAGTTGGAGTTGATTTCCATTCTAAAGCAGGAAACATCAATAGATAAAGCTATCAATAAGCTAATTTCACTTTTTGACGAGGTTTGTTTGTCCAGTGGTATTCCAGAAATAGTGGCAAAAGGTAAGCCATTGTCTAGGATTCCAAAGGTAAGAAAGAAGTTGTTTAAACGGAGTTGTCAGCTTTCGAATAGACTTCGGCGTACTTCAAATCCAGTAGTTGTAGCTAGCCTCCAAAATAAATTGACCTTGGTTCAAGCTAAGATTAGGGCCTCCATTGATTCTGATCAGATGGAAAAGGAAAGTAGAGTTGTCCAGGAGGTTAAGACTAATCCAAAAGCGTTTTTCTCGTTCGCAAATACAAAGAGAAAAATGAAGCATCCTGTAGGACCTTTTGAGGTCGACGGTAAAACCGTCAATGATAGTGAGGTTATAGCCAATTTGCTTGGAGGTCAGTTTTCAAGTGTATTTTCAATTCCGAAAAGGGTAGTCAGAGCAGGTCATGACTGTAGCAATGTTGTTGATGAGACTGGCATTGATAGTCAGTATAATCGCCTGGAGGATCTGGTAGTCACAGATCAAGATGCTTTTGAGGCCATCAAGAGCTTAAAGCTCTCGAGTTCTCCTGGACCTGATGGTGTGACATCTCAGTTTCTGATGAAATGCTCACATACTCTTGCCCCAGTTTTCTCCTACTTGATGCGTTGCATCTTAGATCAAGGCAATTTTCCCGCTTCTCTAAAAATAGCTCATGTCGTTCCAATTTATAAGGGCGAAGATAAGTCACTCCCTAGTAATTATAGGCCCATTTCTCTGACTTCCAGCGTTGCAAAGGTTTTTGAGAAGATTATGAAGTCCAAGCTTGTAGATTATTTGGAAGTCCATGATTTAATTCCTTCCGGACAGCATGGGTTTCGAGCTCATTTTAGTACAGTAACCCAATTGGTTGATCATATTGAGCAAATCATTGAAGGGCTTGAAAGTCACGAGTCAGTTGATGTAGTCTATCTTGACTTTGCCAAGGCCTTTGATAAGATAGATCATGGTCTTTTGCTCGATCAACTCAAAGAGTTTGGGATCCAGGGTAAGGTCTTGAATTGGATTGGTAGTTTCATGAGTGAAAGGAAGCAAATAGTCAAGGTTGAAGGATCATTTAGTGGCATGTATGATGTCAAGTCAGGTGTTCCACAAGGTTCGATTTTAGGTCCGCTCCTGTTTATTCTCTTTATTGCTCCTCTCCAGAAGTTTAGAACAAAAGCCAGTATTTTTTCATATGCGGATGACACAAAATTAGTTTGTGGAAGGAATGGTCAGGACTCGAAATGTTTAGTTGAGGACTTGGAGAAAGTCTACTGTTGGGTTGGTCAGAGTAATATGGCATTGAACGGGATGAAATTCCGCACAATGACGTATGGGACGTCCAAATTAGATGTTCCACTCAAAGCCAATGGAGGTTGTGATATTGAGCAGGTATCGTCCATGAGGGATTTAGGAGTTGTCATCCAAGATGATGGAAAGTTTGATGAGCAAATCCAGTTGAAAGTGGGAAAGGCATTTCAAACATGTGGCTGGATCTATCGCACTTTCAAGTCCAGAGATAGTATTACGATGCTAACTTTGTACAAGTCGATTGTTCAACCGCATCTTGAATATGCCTCACCCATTTGGGCTCCATTGAGTTCAGCAGGTTTGCAAAAGGTCGAGCAGGTCCAAAGATGTTTTACTAGGAACGTCACAGGAATGAGAGAGCTCTCGTATTGGGAGAGGCTCCAAAAGTTAGGGCTGTACAGTACTCAGAGAATGTATGAAAGGTATCTGATACTGTATGTTTTCAAGAGTATTCATGGGCTCTGTCCTAACCCAGGCTTTGAGATCAGTTGCAGCGATCGTAGAGGTTTTACGTGCGTTCTGAGTGCACCTCCAAATCCAAGGGAATCGAGACTAGTTTGAACAATGAAGTCCTCCTCTCTTCTTTATCGGGCTCCTTCATTGTTCAATTTGTTACCCATTAGTCTTCGTCGGGAATATGTAGGATCTGATCCTCTAACAGTATTTAAGGCAGGATTGGACAAATTTTTGAATACTATTCCTGACCAACCCACTATTCAAGGATTGTACAGATCTGCCAACAGTACCTCATTGGTAGATCAAATTTCATATAAACGGTAATTTTATAAACTACAGTAAATTAATCATTAACTCTCTTTACAGGGAATCCCAATCCTTGTAGCGGTATTAAAAAATCCGCCCCCCCCCCCCAATATATATAAACTTTTCACATAATATTTCGCCATTCATTAATGAGGAAGGACACCATATTGTATGGCGAGCTAATTTCATGGTTTTTTTTTCCTTTTTAAAGCGGAACATGGATTTCCTCGCCCATTGTAACCCAAGGGAACAATATCAAAGATTGTGAATCATCGTTTTATGACGATATCATCTTACTACCTGATGTCAAAGCCAAGGTCGATCAAGTGCAAACGCTATTGACGGACACAATCAAATCAATCCAGTCATATTTGGGAGAATGGAAGTCTTTTCGCAACTTGTGGGCATTTTCCAAAGAAAACACTTGTCAAGTCTTTATTGCGAGCTCACCCTCGTGCATTAAATTTGACGAAAAACTCTTATTTTACCACAACATCAAGCGACTAGTCTCATCCAAACCGAATGAAAAAAAGTTCCGTGCCATTTTGCTGAACCTCGTTCCACTCAAAACAAGTCTAATTAAACACATTCAGGAATGGATTGACACTTTGGGCATCTACCTGGACAAGACTTCAAAGCAGACGCTGACCTTGGTGTCTGATAAAGTTCTTTCACTTTCGGACTCTCTCACCCAATGCACAAACCCAAAACAAATGGAATCCAGTATTCGAGTCATTGGAGCCGTAGAGGATAACTCTTTGGAAGTAGAAATGGCATTTAAAGATATGCACGAAAGATTTCGAACACTCAACATGTACGGGATTGAGGTTAGCCAAGACGAAATTCAGAAGGCACGCCACTTACCACTGGTTTGGAATGAGTTGTTTATGAAGGCCAAGGTTGAGCACTTTCGATTAAGACCAATGCAAGATTTGTATAAGCAACGCCTGGTCAAACGAGTGGCTCAATTTGCAAAGAAAGTCGCACAAACATATTGCAGTTTTCAAGAGCGAGGCCCTGCCACAACATTTACCACACTGGTTGAGTCCAATGTGATTCTCACCATTTTCAAGGACAAGCTTCAAGTTTTGTTACTCGAGCAAGACGAAATGGTTCAGTCCCATCAAGTGCTCAAATTACCAATCCCCCACTTTGCCAAGCTATTTTCCTTGGCCGAAGACATCCGCCAAAATTCCGATATATTAGCGCTATACAATGAATACCAAGATGTGCTGGAGATGATGCGGAAGGTCAAACTCACCGAGTACCCCAAGAGCATCCCTTTTGAACACCTCAAAAGTTTTCGATTAAGACTAGACTCCTATGGAGAAAAGATGCGTCAAGACAATCAGCAACTGTCCTCTCTGGATTCTTTGATCAAGCGAACCGATCATTCACTGAAATTGGTCCAAATGTATCAAGACCACCATTTGACCCTGCACCTTTGGAACAGACATTTCCCTTCTGATGAGCATGCCATAGGAGAATATATTTCTTCATTCTTAGATTTTGACCCTGACCTTCTCGACGAAAAAATGTCACATCTCATTGAGGCCGTCCAATCCGAAGTTGAATTAGCCAACCGATTAAAAGATATCAATGCTTTCTGGCAGAATCAAAATTTCGAATTCCAGAAAATGGTTTTGGACAAGGAGCCTAATAAGCATCTCGTTATGATCAGCAATTTGGACCAATCTCTCAATCAAGGCATCACGCATGCGGAAGAGATCAAAGGCATGATCCATCTGCAGCAGGCCGCCTATTTGATTCAAGAGATTCAAAGTCTCAAATCAACGCTTTTACAAATTGTGAGCATTCTCAACATTTGGACCAAGGTTCAAGTCAATTGCTTCAGCTTGGTGCGCATCCTCTATTTCCAACCACTGCAATTAGAGGCGGAATTCCAGTTATACGCTCACTTTGATGAAGACTTTAAGCAATACGCTCGAATGATGAGTGACGTCACGAAGAGACCCTCTATTTTTAAAGCGTGTAACGCAACCAATCGTTGGTCGGATCTTTTCGAGTTTGAAAAGATATTTTCCAATCACAACGTCGTGCTCAAATCCATTGTCGAGGTTCGAACCGAGACCCTGCCTCGCCTCCGATTCTTGCCGTTTTCGATGATCTTATCGCTTCTGGGCGGGTGGAACGAGAACGAAGAAGCTTTTCAGAAGGCAGTTTGTCATGTATTTGGGTATGGAGTTACCAAGCTCGCCATTAAAGAGACAGATCTGGGGAGTTTCCAATGCAAATTAGTCCTAAAAGACGGAGAATCGTTGGAAGTGCTACGTGACATATCCACATTCCAACGAATTGAAGATTTCATTTCGTCAGTTCTTAATCTAGCAAAACAGAGCTTAGAACATTTTGTGGCCTCGGCCATGAACAAAATGCCTTCATCTCCATCTAGGGACATTTCATCATCGTTCGATTTGGTTCAGAACGAAGAACTGACTCAAGTTTCCTTCTTGCGCCTTGAAGTTGCGTTCAGTAACTCAATTGAGACAACTATGAACGACCCCAAACCCAGAAAACAGCTTTTAAAGCATTTCACTCGGCAAAGCGAAAAACTGACGGAAAACCTTATTTCTGAACATCGAAGAGACTTCGAGGAAACTATCAAGAGTCGAAATTTTCTCAACTGGTTTCGTTCCAAGAGCCAACTTCTGGTTCGCTTATTAGACTACAATGTCAGTCATAAGCGCGATTTCCAATGGCAATCGTGCATGCGCTACTATTGGAATGGCCGAACATCGAGCGTGATGGTACACCAAGGCAAGGCCAAGCTTGACTATGCTTATGAATTTCAACACCTGGATATGTTAGCCTTTGAATTAGACCATTCGGAGCGATACCAATATGCCATGACTCAGGCCATTGCCGATAATCAGAGTCTGCTCATGCAGGGGCCTGCCTTGTCGGGCAAAAGGACTACATTCGTGGATTTGGCCAAACGCTTGGGCCAATTTTACGTGACGAGAGAGGTTTTCTCGCCCACCGACGCTCTCTCAACGTTTCTGACCTTTTTGTCATCAGTATGCCAGGCGAATTGTTGGGGTCTCATTGGGGGATTGGATTGCATTCCGTGGGAGGGCCTTTGCACGTTGACCAATACGTTTCGCAACCTTCACGATGCCTATTCCAAGCGATTACGGGAATTCGAATTACTATCCAACCAAAGAATCCAACTTGGCCTCTCCGCTGTTGTGGCTTGCAAAATTACTCTTGGTAAGGGTTTAAATTATCGCTAAAGCACAGACAAGATTTGAAAATGCAAAATTTGCAACTACTTTTCTTTTAAACAAAGATGCCACTTTGTTACTCTTAAATTTCATGTTAGTGTATGTGCGTGTGTCAGGTAAGATTTTGGGTTTTGGTGCAATGCAAGCCACTGCCTACTAGCTTAGGCGTTGGCAAGTGGTGTGCCCCAAGATGACTTTTTGTGGACCCGGAGCCTCAAGGAATGTGCAAAATGGTGATCCTCTCAGCAATCAATTGTATTATCAATGGTGTCACTCTTGGGCTCTAAGCCCTTGAAAGTAAAACTGTGAGGCTTAGTTCCCACCATCGTTTGTTAAGTGGTCCAATGATCTTAACGAAATAAGTTTGATGGGCCTCAGGCGTTATTTCTTTTCCTCAATTTCATTATCAGGAAGAACGCACTTAAGTGAAATATTGAGAAACATATTTCATTATTATTTATAGTACACTTTTTTATGTATTCAACAAAAATTACAAAGAAATATGTCTAACAGCTTCATCTTCAAATTTACGGTTCCTCGAAGTACCATGTTTAAAATGGTCTAAAATCGAAATGAAACATTCTGAGTTATAAATGGCACGTGAACTATTTTGACGTTGCGCGAGTCGAACTCGCAATGTTCTGTTCATTAATATACAAATCTCTTTGATTCCACTCGACTAATGTTCCGTCTACAATCAGGGGTTGAAAGGCCCTGACATATTATTCCCAAAGTGGACGGACTCAAATAGATACCTCTGACCCAAGCACTAGGTTGTTTACCTTGATAGCTCCTGAACTAAGAGAGCAGTGAGCACCTACTAATACTTGGGCTTCAATGGGACAAAAATCCGTGAGTGCGTGACCGCTTTTTTTTCAAGTAGCGAAGGGCCTACTTTACCGTTTTAAGAGACTTCTATTGTAGTAATGCTTCAGTAGAAATGCAATTACATGATGTTTTCGACAGTCTATTCCCAAAGTTAGGAGGAGTTCTCTTAGGGCTGTGACGTCACTTCTCATGGAGTCCGGTGATTAATATTGGTAAGACCGTCACAGTCCATATAATGGTTAGCCCTCGCTTTGTGCGAGAAAAAGGTGGACAACAACAGGGTGGCCAACTTTGTTTTGGAGCGACGATGCTAGTTAAAGTCAAATCAATGCTAGAAAAGTGCTAGTTGGAAAATGGAAAATGCTAGAAAAATGCTACCTTTTCTAAAACAAAAAAGGGACTGCAGCGGCTATTATGCCTATTAGTGAATATTTGAATATATATTTTGACTTTAATTTTGCCGAAATTGGCACAAAATATATTTTTCTGCTACTTGCCAAAACTAGTTAAAATATTTGCCTTCAAAAATTTATAATGCATTGATTGTAAAATGAATCATTGAGAGCAAAACAAAGCGTTTAAGCAAATGTTTTAAACGCTTTCTTCAAATTTACTAGGATTAAATTAAACTAGTGATAAACCAAAGGCGCTTTTTTGTTTCAATTTCACTTATGCCTCTTTGAAAACCAAAAGCAGAAATGCATTTTAAAGACTAATATTTCACACCAAAGTTGAATATTTCTTGGTTCAGAAACCTTTGCAACTTATTTTCCCTATTTTATAAAACTTTTAATCTCTCAACTTTAAACACATCAACAGTTTAAATTTCAAAGTGAATTTTGCATGTTAAGAATTTTGTGATCAGCTACTTTTCATTTAAAAAAAGGCCCTCTTTTAACAAAAATTATTTAGGTTAACAGCCCTTTTTGATTGTTTTTTTACTGCAACACTGATTTATCCATTCTAAATTTAAAAATCTGTTTTTCTGTAGTTGGTGTTGTAGTTCCATCACAAATCTAAACTTTTTTGAGACAAGCAATGCTTTGTGCCCCTTCTCAAGTTGCCTAGACAAAGCCTGTAAACAGAAATTTGGTTACCTGTACTGTAGAACCAACTTGAAAATAAGGATCACAAGCCTTCCAATATTTCTTTTTTTAAGTCAGGGAACGTAGGCAAATTCAGCTGTCAAAATCAGCTATATTTGAAGCCCAAAATTGGATGCTTTTTCCAAAAAGTGCTAGAATAATGCTAAAATGTTATTCAATTTTGTTATTCTAGAGCCTTTCAAATAATGCTAGAAAAATGCTAAAAATCCGAGCGATGCTAATCAAAATTCTGCAATCCTTTTGCCCTTGAAAAAATGCTAATTTTCAGAAACTAGCATCGAAAAATGCTAGTTGGCCACACTGGACAACAATCAGTTGGTACATACAGGAACCCCTGAAAGGGGTGGACACGAACTCCGATTTTTGAAAAAATGGTATGAGGCCGAGGCCATATTTTGACACAATGTCATTTATTCCTTATTAACGATTAAAACTGTTGAACATGCATCTTGAAAGCATTCAGGTTAACTTTTTGTGTTAATATTTATTGACTAATTGTTCTTTACCTTGATTTTAGAGGTCCCAGCACTCCTTTTACTCGTCTCATGAACTTTTGACATTCAGCTCTCCAAAGGATTTTAGGCCTCATAAGGATGAGGAAAATACATAGATGGAATCTTGCTTCACCCAATAGTCCAACTTTTGTGAAACAATGCTAAATAGAAGTATCTGTGGTGATATCTGGAGGGTTACTCCTCTCCCATCCTCATCAGCACCTCCACGACGCAGGAACCATTTCTATAGGAAGATGAAGGAATGAGAATAGTCTCATTTTGAAACAAGATGGAGTCCAAGTCGGAGATGTTGTTGGCTATAACTATTGAATGGCACTTTTGACGGTTCTGGATCAGATCAGCCATCTGATCCTGATTGGAATTGGAACAAAGGCAATCACGACGTCCTTGAGACAAAATAAGTGAAAAACATGAGGATTAAATCCTGGATTGTGGATTTGATTGAAAATGTTTCAAGTCTTGGGGCTCAAGAAGGTCAGGACCACGCAGGACTGGGGCTAAGGGTCCTTCAGGACCAGAGGATCATGTCTTTTCGTTGCAGGGATAGGCTCTACGTGCTTGATAGGGTTTGATTGATCTTCTTAGTTCTTAGATCCCTTTGTCCAGGAATAACCAATCAAATTGAGCCAAAAAATCCACACAATTCAATCTTGGTGGGAGCATTTCATTCTCAAGACTTTGAGAGGGTCCATGTAATCCGGGTTAGACTGTCAGATCACCAATTTGGGCTGACTGAGTCAGAAGGCAAATCAAAATATTGAGCCCATCCATTGCTAGTAGCCACACCTGATATGTTTCGAAGTCATCTTAATTTGTTCTTCATTTGATCGAATTCTTGACACTGAGGACTTCTTCTTTCTTTGTTCCATGTGGACCTTAATGCGAACGCAGATTCCTCTTGGAAAGGAACCAAATTTACCCCACAAACTCTCCCCAGGATCAAAACGGGGATTTTTATCACGCTCATCCATTAGACAACTTGAACAACCTAAGAATATCTTACCTGTCCTTGAATTATCCTGAACTAAAAGACACAACCATATAATAAAAGAAATTTGAGGATGGACCATCATTTATAGAACAATGCCAAGGTGACACAACCTAAAACAAACTTGATTTCATACAAAGTTTGGCATGTGTTAGTTAAGTTCAGGATAACACATGGATGGGTTCAACTGTAAGTTCAAAGATATTAATAAGACGTTCAAATCGGATAATAGATAAGCTCGGAAAACCCCGCTATTTTGTTGTTGATAATTCAAGGAATAGTAAGATATGCTTAAGTTGTTCAATGGATGAGCATAAAGAAACTCCCCGTTTTGGTCCGTGGGAAAGTTTCTTCTTAATCCTTTTACGCAAAAGAGGAATTTGGGCTCAGATTCTGGTCCATATTCGTTCTTTTTGCTGTAGTTAGGTCTATCACTTCCGAAGGTTGTAGCCGGTAACCTAGTCATCATCAGACTTCATTTGATCACTTTGATCGTCACCTTGTAGAAAAGACACCTTGTGGGGGGTTCACTCGCACTCCATGATGTGGTCATTCATTCATTCATTCACTATTTCATTAACTCGTTCTTGGCTGAACTTAATGTCTTCGAAATACCCACATCAGACTGATTTTGGGGCGTGGAGTTGACCTCTACCAAGGCTAGGACTTGGCTGGACCCGCTTGAAACACAGAAAACCCCGATTGGCGCACTATCTTTTGGACTCTTGGTCGATTTCCGTTTGATTTTCCACTCCCAACATGGCCGTTTGTACTTCTTGTTTACTTACGAACTCTCGGCCTCATCCGTGTGAGGTTGCGAGCTAGGAAATTCCGCGAGTTCGTATCCAGTATTTATACTATTATATAGGTTATCCCTGGTACATAACACTACACCCTAGAAATACTAGAAGGCAGAGATTGGCATTCAAATCTATGATTGCCCGACCCGGCACGGACTGTCTGTGACGTCATTCATCATGCGGGAAGCCGAAGTTCATGATTAAAGGAACCTTTTCTTCTAAGAAACACATCTAAACTATTTCGCTCATCTAATAGGGCAGTTTGGTTATTGAAAATCCTCAAGTCTGCTGGAAATGTGTCTAAGGTATTAACCCGATATGCAAAAAGTGAATTTCAACTAGTGTGGAGTTTAAACAGGGGCCGATTAGTTCACATGATCGGGTGATTGACAACACAATCTTAGTGATGTGAAATCTCGGCTTGCGCAAGTTTTTTCACGGGAGGTGGCAGGGTAGGGTTACCTCTTAGAGAATGGGTGCTTTGCTCTGGTATATGAGCAAACACGAATTTGAGGTTGATTTGCAACCCTGCTCAGAAGTCACGAAAGTCGGGGATGCCTTGCCTTTTGTCGCTTCTTAAAGAAAAAAACCTGTTTATGAAGGCTGGTAGACAGTGGGGAATATGATTTCACATAAGAAAATTGGCAACCCCAGCACCAGGTCAGATCACTACAAAATCAACAAAGAAGAAGTACTCTTGTTTGTTGTTGAACTTCGTTAGAATTAGCTGAATGTTCAACTGAATGCTCTTGAACAATCACCAGCGTGAATCATCGGCACCGTGTGTTAGCCTATGAATGCCAATATCTATCTTAGTGTATCTACTACACCCCAAAATGGTGGGAATTTCGAACTTTTCAAATATTTGCCAGCGTGCCCAAATCCTGAACAAACTCGACGTACCGTTTTCGAAGCAATCGTGCGTCGTTACTTTTAAGCACGCGGTCACCTACTTGCTCTTTCTTGGAACATCCAATGTCAGTGATGTGCAAACTCAAACAAGCAAAGGAAACAAACTTGTCAATCACATTAATTCTTATTTAGAGGATCCCTTTTAAATTTCGAGAGCCATTCATACAAACTGTCGCAAAAAGCGACTTTAAGTAGCAAAAACGGATCGATCATTTAGAGTGCAAATGTGGAGAATTTTATCAAAATTGCTCTTTACTTTGCTCAGTTTGGATGCCTTTCATGCATCCCTGATATTTTAAAATTGGTGGCATTCAACTGGAAATGGTAAATTATCTTATGAAGAAACAGTTTTAGCTTCGAAGTATATCTTTATTGTTGTTTCAGTTTAAAGTTATTACAGATTTAAAATGCTACCCCTGAACTTCAACTAGGAAAAAAGGAAAGGAAAATGTTTTTTTTAAAGATTTTTGTGGATTTGTGAACACTTTTGTGACAAACATAAGTCTTCATGTGTTCGGCCATTAAGTGTTGTATAGGCTACACGCTTGCCAAAGGCAAGCAGCTCCAGCCATCTGAGAACCTAATCAACTCTATCAATTTCAAGCCAGACTCAAAATTCCTGGATTTTGTTCAACCAATGGGTAAAAGCCACCCCCAAAGCAACTAGAAGCCTACTGTACAAACATGGTCATTTGCAATCCCTTCATTTGAATGACTGTACCCATCAAAGACAGAAAAGGTTGTGATATTGAGCAGGTATTATCTATGCAGGATATGGAACTTGTCATCCAAGATGATGGAAAGTTTGTCAAGTATATCCAGTTGAAAGTGGGCAAACGTATGGTTGGATCTACCGCACTTTAAAGTCCAGAGATAGTGATACGATACTAACTCTGTACAAGTCGGTTGCTCAGCCTCATCTTGAATATGCCTCACCCATTTAGGCTCCAATGAGTTCGGCAGGTTTGCGAAAGGTCGGACAGGTCCAAAGGCTCTGCCTAACCCAGGATTTGAGGTCAGGTGTAGCGATCGAAGAGGTTTTAATTGTGCTCTGAGAGCATCTTCAGATCCCAAGGAATCGAGTCCAGTTCGAACAATGAAGTCTTCCTCTCTTCTTTATCAAGCTCCTTCAATGTTCAATCGGGTGAACGAAGTTGTTCTTCTATCTCCCCAAATGGCGCTCGGGCAACTCACAAACCCGTTTGTCTGCATTGGCGAGAGTGACATTTTTTGTCCGATAGTTCTATATTTACAATAAGTGAGAGAAAAATGGTAGCTTTGATAGTGTTTCAAACTGCACCCACAGATGTCAGTCACACCTCGCCTGTGTAAATGGTTCTGTATGCACAATGGCTCTGTTTGCACTAGAGTACCTGCATTCTACTTATCATTAAAAAATAGCATTTGTCATAGTCTTTTATTTTTAAACGTAAAAATGGATTTGTACAAATTTGTGAACACCACAGCCATATGTGTCCAAAAGAATAGCCAAATCTTATCAAAAGACCCTTTTACTTTGCTCATTCCACTGGCAGTATTATGAAAGCGATTTTGATAAATCACGCCAACCTCCTAAATCAGACTCGTTTCAACCCTGTTAAAATGTTTACACAATCAAACGCGTTTCTCTTTTTAGATTTATCTACCACTTTGGATGGAACCACAGGCCATCTTCCACCCAGTTTAATTCATGAGCTCCGACCGGTTTCCGTGGTTGTTCCTCAGTGCAAACCATTACTTCTCGGAGAATTTCCTACATTATTTCAACAGAAAAAAATGGTTCAAAAGCTAGAGAGTGGGATAGACCTCCTTTTGTCCCATCCAACGTTTCTTCGCACTCCAAAGATATGTCTGTACTCTCAATTGAAGAATGAGGCTTCAGCCAGGATTCAAAGAGATTCCAATTTGGAGGAAATGACCTCACTTTCCCAAGCACTGGTGGCGTTGGTTAAGCTTACTGGAGATTCAGAGTTGGAGCGATGGATCGAGGATAAATTCCTTTCACAGACTGAGGGAAGCCCCAAACATCTCTTGGCTAGTTCTAAGGTTATCACCGTGAATTGCTTTTCTTCCTTGGAAGACATTGATCTATTGCTTCTCGACACTTTTGGCGAAGATATTTTTGTGTGCAGAAGTTCCTTCAATGACTGCAGCGTTGATCAATTTTGGGGCTATCAAAATGAGAGTGGAACAATGATCCAAGGAAGACAAGCTGAGAGCCTGTTCTGCCGAATGGCGCCTACAAAAGGGAAAATTTTCATGGTACTGTCCTATCCCGAAAATCCCGAGAATCATAGACGGCTTCGAGCTTTACAGAAGCAAAGCGGCTTTGCTAATCGTGATAATACCTTGATTTCACTTCCCTCAAATGTGTCCTTGGTACTGGTTCGATTAATAAGAACACAGAACCTTCAAGCTGATATTGGACTTCCACTGAACAAAATTCGCGAGTCGTGGGATTTCCATATTGGCTCAAGTTTACTAACCGAGTTGAATTTACCAACGCCATTGGTAAGTGCCATAGATCAACTCCTCAAATTTTACGACTCTCGAAATTTGGTAAATTGTGCCAGAGAATTGTACCAGAAGGCTCATCAATTCAGAATACTTTGGAAAAGACGACAACCGAAATTAGAATCGGATTGTGACCTAGGATCCGATCTGAAACATGTGATATTATGCTCTCTTTGGTCCTTTGGCCTGCAGTGGTTTACTTTTGATGTAAAAGACAATGATCAATTTCATCGTGATCTCGTTCAAATGTTGGCTGACCTTGTTGAGTTTGATCGTATCAAGGACTTGGAAAAAATTGAGGACTTTTTCTCTCTGAACATGCAAGAGGAAGAAGATTGGTTCTGCTGCGCCTCAAGATATGACAAGTTTGTTGCAGTTTGTCATGAAGCTCTCGTTCGTAACCAAGATATCTTGTTCGTTGGATGTTTTCGTTTGAAAAGCCTACTCATTCACCAAATTTTACCGACGTTGGTAGAATCTATGGGTGGTAAATTGTGGACCAATGCCAAGCTGAGCACTGTTTTGGAGCACTTCGAAGTGGATGACAATGGCGAGCTTAATCCCAAAGATCCCACCTACCGTCACATCTTGAATGCACTAAATGGGATGGAACTTTTAACGTCAACCGAGGGTTCTGAGTGGGCTAATAAGGCCAATGGTTTGGGGCTTTCTCCGTCATCAATTGGCAATAGTACACGATTGCACCAGTTCAATAAGTTAAATTTGATATCATATCTATCCCATAACGAGTACAAGGAATATCTCCAATCAGGCAGCCCCAACTTTGAGCATTTTTTCATTCTGGCCACACAACCATTGTCAGTGTCGACTTGGTTGTCCACCATGACAAACTCAGAATTGAGCTTGAAAGCAGCAAGTTTGACCAAAATCTGTGGGGACATTGAGGAATTGGTTCAGGACGACTCCATCGCTCAGGAACCACATCTGAAAATGATCTTGAGTCATTTAAGCTCTGAAAAATGCCAGCTCGCCCTCTTGAATGAGGACAATGAAAATTGGCCAAAGATCGTTTTTCATCATTTTTATGACTTGCTGACTAGTCATTTGGTTCGTCAAAAAATGTGCCATATATTGGCTCCACATCTACCAGGTGTTAGTGCAATAAGCACAGACATGAATTTGGAAGCCTCCGCTGAAAGTGAGTTAGCACCTACGTTGCAGGAAGGAAGAGCAATGCTCCGCCGATATTGTCTTGAAAGAAAATCCAAAGTTATACTCATCTGGGGAGAAACTGGAGTGGGAAAACGCGCATTAGCCCAATTGCTGGCTTCCGAGGCCCATTTCAATTTTCAAATGTTAGGCTTAGAAGAAATGGGACAAGCCACTGAGCCAAATAAAACTGTCTTTTATGCTCCCCATCATTGGACAGAAAGCAGCTTAGTCGTGGAGCAACTACACGAGCTTGTAACGTTATGGAGAGACGTGAACGTATTTGAGAACTCGTCAACTTTGATTTTGGCCTTTGTTCCACGGTTGTGCTCTCCGCAGTTGCTCCAAACAACTTTAGAATGGGACGTTCCGATTGTGGGTGTGTCTTCTTGGGATTACACGGATCTTGCTGCCTTATTTCAAGGCAGTAATAATGGTTTGAATGAGTCTAACTTATCGAAATGGTTGCTCCAATTGTTCGACCAATGGATAAGCAGACCAAGGCATGGATCTCTGATAAGACCCATCCAATTCCTGCAAACTCGAAGTCTGGCCCAAGCTGAAATTGAGAGGAAAGCGAAATGGTTGGATGAAGAATTGAAAACTTTGGACAAATTGTTCCTAAAGCTAAATAACTTCTTGACCCACATGACCTCCAAATTGGAGGCCCAAGAAAAAATTAGCACCACCATCTCAAAGAACCATATTGACACGCGAGATATTCACCAAGCCATCAAAGAGAAAGAAATTTTTGACTCAAAAACGCAAGGCAAGTTAAAACAACTTCGGCAATCATTAGTGGATCAAGAAGAGAACCTTCAGCAGAGTCGAGTTGAACTTGAACACTTGCTTGAGAAACCGAACAAAATCTTTGAAGAGGTGAAACACTTGTTCCAAGAGAGCAAGGATGAAGATCTTGTCTCGTTTAGTTTCTTCTTGGAAGGCCACAAATCAAGCGCCGATACTATATTGATGTTGTGCGCGTTGATTTGTAATTGGAAAATGGACGATGTCCACGAAACCGTCAACTGGATTGACTACCTGCGAGATTTTTTGACCCATTTCTGTAACATGACTGTCTTTCATCCAACGTTTACGGTGTCAAGAAGACAAGATGTGAAAAACAGTCCTGGATTCACCATCACAGACGAGGAAATGGCCGAACTGGACGAGCCAATTAGAGCCATTTTGAAGGGTTTCCAAACCCTTTGGGATGCCACAGAGACCCTCATGAACAATCAAGAAGACTCGGAGGAATTGAGACTGAGAATCTCCGAGTTAGATTGCATCATAGCACAAATCAACGATGACATTCAGCAACTGGAATCACAATGGGTGTTAGTAAAGGAAGAGATTTCGGAAAGTCAAGAGCATAAGCAAGCTCTGGAAAGGGAATTAATCACCTTGACTAATGAGTCCGTTGGGTTGGAAACCACCGTTTCACGTCTATCTAAATTAAAGGAACTTCTAGAAAGACTGGCCAAAGAAGTATGGGAACGGGACCATGGCCAACTGTCTGAAATGCTGAAACAAAATCAGAGAAATTCCTTGCTCCTTGCCGTGCAAAAAGTGATTCTGCCATCAGTGACCATGTCGGATCGGCAAGATTTTTGGGATTGTTTGGCAACAACCATGGGTAATGTGGACAACTTTCCTGTTGCAATGCTGCAAAGTTTTGGATTTCTCGCTGATCATATCAAAATGGTTCAAAACACTCAGGCTGTACACTACACGTTTTATGACCCCTTTTTAGTGCACAGTTTCTTACTTTATAATATGGAGTCGGTCAAAGTGATCTATCTCACCGAAAATGATTCCCATTGCGAAGAAATCAAAGAGCAGCTCCAAGATGAGCTTGCTTCTGCAGTGGTGGTCATGAATGCGTCAGTACGACAAATGGTCAGCTTGCTCCAGCTTTCACAGCCAACCTTCATTTTCCTCCTACTGGAACGACCAAGTTTTATCATGCCAGGGACCATTTACTACGATTTATCCATGGATGTAAACAACATGATGAATCAATATGAATCATGGATTCAATTGGATCAAATACAGGAGAGCCGCTTGATTGAGAAAGTCCGACAGAATCAAGAAATAGAGCTGAAAGAAAAAATTGTCCAAAGCTTTTTACCTGTGGATCCAAAATATTTAAGGGAGGAGGAAGAGGAAATTTTTTTAGAGCTAGGCTCCCAAATTCTATCCATATCACAAGCACCTCAAGTCCAGCCAAAATCAGATCTAATCGAAGAGCAGATCGCCAAAGAACGGAATAAGAAGATTTTGGCTCTATTACGAGCTATCGGCTTGGTTATCCAAATGGGGTTGATTAATCCCATTTCACTCAAGGAATTCCTCACCACCAGTCAACAGAAAAACGTCATGGTTAAGGAGCTTTTCGAAAAATATGCACTGAGGATGACCACAAACGAGGCAGTCTTTTTCGAGCTTGTCTATGAACTGTGTTTAGATTCAGATGGGGACCAAAAAGACCGAGTCTCAGATTTGATCGAGATACTACAAGTCATAGATTATAACCCTAACAACGAAAGGGACAACGGAAAGAGAACTCTTGATCAATTGTCAGACTCTCTGCAATCATGTTTGATGGAGAGACTTGTAAAAGTTCAAGAAGAAAATGCGATTTTTTGGCTACGATTGTCAGATCCAACCACAGACTTATCACCCATGATGTGCGATATTTGTTCAAGTTTCGAGTCTGTTTTGTTGGCTTTATTACTCCGTCCACAATCTCTTCTTTTGATTTTGAGGAAATATTTGAACGAAGCCCTCTCATCTGAATGCCTGTCCTCAAACCTGACCCGAATCGATCTCCTGTCGACGTTGAGCGACAAAAGTAATCAACCGACAATTTTGTTGGTTGAAGATCGAAATATGGAGCCACTTCACCACGTCGCTAAAGTTGGGCTGCACTTGGGCTTGACCAACTCCAAAATTTGCATCCTATCTTCAGGAGTTGATTCACTTGGACCTCAAGTCTTATCCATGGCTTTCAAACGTTCCCAATGGCTTCTTGTTCAAAACATATCGTCCAATGCCAAAATTGTGGACGTTTTTGCACAATTTTGTGCTCAAAATGTTTCATTCGAGAGAGGAATAGTTGATAATGAATTTCAACTAGTAATGTCAACCACAAGAGCGGACTGGAACCGCAATACAGCCTCAAAGTTCCTCTCGACCAGTGCCAAAGTCATTCTTCTCGAGAAAGAGAGAATCATTCTCCGTACGCCTGAACTACCGTCAAACTCAATGCTACCAATAGCCAAAGTTCTTGGGGAAGCAATTCGAAACATCTCAAACCAATGGCGCCAATTGAACAAAAGTGACATGCTCTTTTGGAACAAATCTCAAGTGCTGGACTTGGATATAGAACAAACTGTTCACAGAGTGTTTGAGAAATTTGGAAACAACATCCAAACCAAAACTGTTAATGCAGGTGATGTCCGCACCTTAACCAAATTACTCCACTATGAGGTGTTCCAAACGATCTCACCCCAATTCACCAATGACATTGTCATTGACGTTTTGGAAATCTGCTCCTTGGCTATAAGTCATTTAAACAAGTCTCAAGTCAGTAGTGACAATGGCGAGGAAAACATGTCCGTGGGAACCTTCACCCTCCCAAAGTTTTCAAACTTGGCAAACACGCTTCCTGAAGAGGAACGGCCAGTTTGCGCATTTTTTGCCCAACTTTGGCAATCCTCCTCGGCTTGCCATCCCTTTGACATGGGCCCTATACCGAAAGCCATTCTACCGTTGTCTCAGCTAGAGGATGTCAGGAATTTTCAAAATCAGTTGGAAATTATTTCAAAGAAATTGGGCAACATTAGCGACTCAGTTTGGAAATTGGTCCTTGAGTGTGAATTGGGTTTGTTATTTGTCAAACTAAGCTTACCCATACGTGACCAATTGCAAGTGAAAAATCTTCAGATCCAAATTCAACAGATAGATGAACTTACGCAAATGGAAAACCCTCGATTGTCCGGACTAACTAACCCTCAATACATTTTGAGCCTCCTCACCATTGGAGGCTATCAATCATTGGTTGCGGTACCAACTAATTCAAAGGGCACTTGGAATGATGAAATAATGGGTTCAAATTCAATCTCAATCCAAATCAATGACCTCCAGATACTTGGAGGGTTCTGGAACCAAGAGAATTGTCTTGAACAAGAGGACGGTAGAGTGAGCGTAGAACCGTTGATTTTGTTCTCCAAAGATCAACGTCAGATCTCACCCTTGAAATTCATGGCAATTCCATGTTTCTCAGGGGCATCTCGAATTCCTTACGGTTGGCACTTTTTGACAAATATTTTTGTCCCAGTCAAGCAAACCCATCCATTGTTACCAAGACAAGTGAAATTTGTAACTCAAAAGTCTCATCATTCATGAATGTTTATTGTTTTTAGTATCCCAAGTTTGGATGAAAAGTCATGTCACAAATTACATATTTACCCATTCATTTGGCCAACGAAGGCGGAGTGGGGTGGGATCGAGCGGGGGCCTGTAACTACTGATGGGATCCAATCTGAATTCAATCCTTTCAATCTTTCATGACTGCCATCAATGCCATTGATATTTCGAAATTGTTTTGTTTTGTTGTTTTTGCTGGAGTCAGAACGCAGCTTCGCAGTTGCGATCTGATAGAGGCTGTCTGCAATGTGGGGATATTGCCACTTCACTTAACAAGCATAAATTTCTACCTAACCCTCGGGAATGACCCCAGTTTCGCCCATTTAAGCCGTCAAAGGCCTGCACTCCTAGCGCCTGGACTCCTAAAGGCGTTCTGCACAAAGATAAATTAATTAAAGATATCTCAGTTTTGACGGCGCCCAAAAGCACCCTCTGGAAGGGATTACCTAGAGTTATTCTTGAAAGCGATGTTTCATGATGAAGCTCATAGAGTGCGTTGCGTTGTGTGTAACACAAATATCCTTCATGAAGTTTGCGTCTCAGAGTCAATCCAGAAAATACAGCCTGAGTCATCTAGAGGTCACGGATCAAACAGCTGTCGCCGTAGTCTGCTTGCTTAACAAGAACTGAGAGTCTGGGGCTTGGTCTGTTTCTGTATGTAACTTAATACCACAGGCCACTGGAACTCGGCAAGCCCGGGATTCCAACCAGGGATGTTGCGGATAGTTGATATTTCGAAATTATAATGTGAAAAATGTTTGCTTAACCTTAATATATTGAGTTCTCACGAACAAGCTAGCTTATCTTTTTTCATTTTCTTGTTATCGTGATGTCCGTGCATTCTCCGTTGAATGCATTCAGCGCAAAGATTTATGATAATATTGAATAGTCGGTGATGTTTAATAAACAATTGAAGATCTGGTGCTCAATACATCCAACTTGTCCATTCTTGAATGTTCTTTGATATTTCAATGCTTAGCTTAGCTTTGCTCTGTTCAATGTCATTTTTAAACGTCAGTGTATCGCATCAAGATTTAAGATGAACATCCGTTTATTAAATATCATCAACTGTTTATTCTTGTAGTGGTACTCTTAATGATCGAAAAATGGTTAAGGACTGTCGCAAAAAGCGACCTCAAGTGGCAAAAATTGAATTATCTGGAGTGCAAATGTGGAAAAAATCCCTAAAACTACTCTCCACTTTGTTAAGCTTAAATGCCTCTCATACAGTATATCTCCAATAATTTGAAAATGGTGCAGTCAACTGGAAATAGTTATTAGATGAAGAAATATTTTTAGCTTTTGAGGGTGTCAAAAGAGCTCCGTACAAGATTACTGAGAGATTGATAGACCTTTAATAAATATCTTTACCCGAAATAAACCATCAATTCAAACCGAATTACTCGGCACACACATAAAGTGACAACTGTAACTGAGCATTTACTCAAATGAAAAAGATTGAAGGCACTGTTAAAAAAAGCATCAAACAAATGCAGGATTGTTATTACGTAGGGGCAGGAAGTTTAGACGTATAAAACTGGCAAATTAAACGAAAAAAGACGAATAAAATTGACCGATTAAACGAAAAAAGACGAATAAAATTGACCGATTAAACGAAAAAAGACGAATAAAATTGACCGATTAAACGAAAAAAGACGAATAAAATTGACCGATTAAACGAAAAAAGACGAATCAATTTCCTAGAAAGGAGAATGAAACTGGCTTATAGAAAAGCAGATAACTAAGCGCCCGTACAGACGAAAAAAGACATTTAAAACTGCTCCCACAAAATAGACAAAATGTATGTCCCAGTTGATGGGGACCAATACAGGGTGGGGACCCAAAAAGTTAAAAATGTTTAATTCGAATTATCCGCCAAAATACTGCTTCAAAATAATGTTTGTTTGTTTGTTTGTTTGTTTATTACTGCGGGCTATTTACTGTACACTTTTTATGATTTGATATAATAAACGGTTTACACATAGACTTTTGTTGGAACCCCTGACCCTGGAGAAGCAAATGCTTGT